>CM035426.1:27135473-27157973 GCA_020310875.1 Ceratopteris richardii | reverse complement strand
TATATATATATATATATATATATATATATATATATATATATATATATATATATATATATATATATATATACATATATTGCGAGCCATCTAAGATGCAAAAATTTGGCATGCACATTTTTTTTTTTGATTTGAATTTTGCGTTTTGTTATGCTTGAAAAAGTTTGATATGGTGTCCTTTTTGCATAAACTTGTGAAACCAGCTAGCCGTATATAGGAGAGCTTCATTCTAGGTAAGATGGTGTTCTTCCTTTCCTAAAGATGGTATAGTAAGTGTTATACATAATTTGGAGCTTGTTCACAATGTTGTTTTTGGTTATATGTAGACATCATATTTTGGAAATTACATATACTTCATGACATTTAAGTTTTGAAGTGTTTATGTGCTTTAAAAACTTCCTAGTCATGGTGGAAAATCTATCAAGATGTAAAATGGGCACCTCCACTTTGATTGACGGGGGCAATATATGTCTTCCAAATTCAATGCATTTTTGGCTAAGTGATGGATAAAAAGCCACTTTATAACGCCATATAATGGTATTGTTTATAGGAAAAACAAGTCTCTCATAGAAATGGTAAGATGTATGGTCAAAAGTTAGGCATTACCTCATGGTTTTTGGCTTGATGCTATAACGTGTTCCACACATGTACTTAACGAGTGTCCTGCTAAGGCATTATAGTCTATTAATCCTTATAGGGCTTGACATGGTTTCAAATCGTCCATTGCTCATTTGCATATTTTTGGTTGTTTGGCATATGCATTGGTGCATCAACAACAATGCAAAAAATTGGATAATAAGGAAGTGAAATTTACTTTTGTTGGATAAGATTGTGAGAGCAAGGTTTATCACACATAAATAAATGTCTTTTGGTTAGTTGAGATGTGTTTATGGAGGATGTGGTTCAACCTTTAGTTTCATGTATCAAGGAGACTTACATGAGTTCAGTGGATGTGTATGACACCTGTTTGCTTCTTTTACTGGTGTGTTGTCAAATGTATCTCTCAACGAAGTAATTACTAATCTCATGCAAGTTTTGAATGAATATATAGATTATTATATATCTCACATAAATATGCATAATACAATCATTGATAAGATAGAGAAACTTGATGAGGAAAAACCTATGCAAAAATAGTAGACTTTGAGAGATAGTAGTTTATATGCACCTTTGCCTTATTATACTCGCTCAGGCTTCCATGGTGCTTCTTTTGTATCATATTGCCATGCAATGGCTGTTTCTAGACTTTTTTATGAGAATGCACTTTCTTCCTTTTATGAAGGAGATATTTCAATAGCTTCGATGGTTGCTATGCACTAGAAATTTGATGGTATCATGAAGAATGGTATTTGACCTTCATGTGACTTGCCTATTGGAAACAAGACCATTGGCACTTAATGTTCTATAATTTGAAATGCAAGTTTGTTGATAGTGTTGATCTCTATGACAATAGGCTTGTCACTAAAGGTTATGCTCAAGAAAAAGACATTGATTTTGATGAGCCATTTGCTCCTACATGTTGCATGACAACATTTTATAGAACTATGCACTTGTAGCCCAAAATGTTGGAATGCACATCACTTCTACATCAAAGCTCCATTTTATAATGGAGACACATGAAATTGTATATGTTTTCAGCCCCATGGTGTATGCAAAAAGGGTATGAAAAGAAAGTGTGCATGTTAAATAAGGAATTTTATGAATTAAAACAAACATCACGTGCTTGGTATGAGAAAATACATGGCTATTTATAAGCACATGGATTTAAAATAGTCCAACTAAAAGCACATTGTGTGTGTGTGTATGTGTGTGTAAACCTTTGAATAAATAAATATGGATATAAAATAACAATTTCTCACATAAAACGTAGGAAAGGTCTTACTTTGGAGCAAAGACACTAGAAAACATTGTGAAATGCTTGCATACAAGCTTCCCTGTGCTTTTTGCATTAGATGAGCAACTCAAAGAAAGTGATAAATGGATACTGCTCCCACCTTGGTAAGTACTCAATCCAAGTCAATCATCTTTGTAGGTTTGGACAAACAATTCCTAACCTATATTTGTGCGCACACACACACACACACATATATATATACAGAGAGAGAGAGAGAGAGAGAGAGAGAGAGAGAGAGAGAGAGAGAGAGAGAGAGAGAGAGAGAGAGAGAGAGAGAGAGAGAGAGAGAGAGAGAGAGAGAGAGAGGGAGGGAGGGAGGGAGGGAGGGAGGGAGGGAGGGAGGGAGGGAGGGAGGGAGGGAGGGAGGGAGGGAGGGAGGGAGGGAGGGAGGGAGGGAGGGAGGGAGGGAGGGAGGGAGGGAGGGAGAGAGAGAGAGAGAGAGAGAGAGAGATATTAACGCCTTCTGAAAGGTTAAACTTGGCCTATGAGACAAAATCATGTACAACTTTGGTCATCCCTGTGTAGCAATGAAAAGAAAAATACTCATTGCAAAAAAAGAAAATGTGTAGGCTGAAAACAGCAAAATGCTGCTGTACCTAGTACTGGTGGAGTAGTGGGGATAAAGTAGTGCTGCATTTTTTGGGAGGGGGGCATGGCTTAGACTCCACAGATAATGGGCACCTAACACATGGGGACCTATGTGGGGGTGAATGTGTATACCCTAACCACCATGGATGGGTGGAGTATGTGGTACATCGGCGGTGGACTCAATGCATCCTGTACGAGGATGGCCCAAGTGGTGGTGGTGCGCCTCTGCTCCATCATGTGGTCGTGCGCTATCCTGATGCATGAGATATCCTCCTGATGGAGTCCTGGTTGTCGGCTCCCCACCATATGTGGTCTGCGTCACACTCTCTGTGCTGCTGCCTCCTTGAGCATGAGCCCTAAGCCTCTGGAAGGCTGGTGTGTCTGATGTGGCTCAACTCATTGAAAGAACTGAGTAATAGTCTGCTGGGTGCCCACTCATGTATGATATGCATGTTGTAGCATCTGCTCTCATCCCTCATATGCTTCCGTGATGAAGCGACCCATTCTCTGTTGGTCCCTTGTGGTCATGCACAACTGGAATGACTCCTCAATCTAGAATTGTGCACGTAGGTCTGCATATGCTTTGCATCTGGTAATCAAGTGCTCCTCAATCTCTATCTTTGTATGGCATATTGGGCACCACCTCTACTCGGGGGACTCCTTTGGCCCATCCTCTCTCGATCCCGAGCTGAAGTGATGAAACTCAAAGCTATTCAATGACAACACGGAGGTGGTGTGGTAGGTATGTCTGCATGTAGTGTGGGGTCTCAATGAAGCCATGATCTGAGATGTGTAGGAAATGCTCATAGTAGTAGAGAATTTTCGGTGGCAATGGATCTCTTGGTCTGATCCATGTCCTTTGTTTATATGTATGCCATATCTCCTGGCGAATGATCCTATTCCTCTCTCGGTGGGAGAGCGAGTAGGTGGGGGCGTGAGTCATATGGTACCGGTGGTAGCCTGTCTATATCAAGTCCATGGTGGGCTAGCCAGTCTCTTGTCTCTGCATACCATGAGGAAATGTCTCCTGCTAGGGCCATGTCGCGTGATGCCTGGAAAGCTCGGTAAGTAATGCGCTCTCTATCCATGGCTTGGATCCTGCGTAATAAGCATACGGTTTGGAAGAGTGCCTCTACTAGCATTGGTGGTGGAGCAAGCTCTGCCTTTACAATATCATGGGGTACCGAGGGTTTGGTGCGGATGAGTCTGGCAATCATGAGAACCTGCGGTCTCTCCACCGCTGTTCATGCTGATGCAGATAACCTGGTCCCCATATGGTTGCTCCATACATGAGTGTTGGGGTAACCAAAGTGTCGAAGAGCCACCCCTTTGTCTGGGGCTCTTGAAAGTGGGCATGTGTGCACTATCTCCATCAACGCTAATGCTGCATATCCTCGTGTGATGCGATCTCGAGCTGCCTGAGACATGGAGAAAGCCCCAGAGGCTGTTGTGAATGTCATGCCCAGGTACACATATGATCTGACTACCTCGATGGGTCTACCTATGGCTGTGAAAGAACTGTCTCCTCACCTGCGCTGATGTATGGAAGATCAGAACCTTGGTTTTACCCAGGCTAAGTGATAGGCCTCTATGTGTGTAGAAATTCTCTAGGCCGTGTAAGTGGTGCTACAGACCCTCCGCAAACTCTGAAACCAAGACAATATCATCAGCATTTAAAAGAATGTGGACCATGGCCCCTCGTACCTCAATGCCATCGCCCAAAATATATAGCCACTATCTCATCAATATATAGCCCAAAAAGGGTGGATGAGAGAGGGCACCCTTGCTTCAGCGCGATGGTGCTAGCAAGTGAATTTGATAGGCCACATGGACATCTCATTCTACCTAATACTTTCTCATATAGGGCATATATCCCCCATATCATCTCCTCTGGAGCCCCGATGTCGAGTAGGCATCTGAAGAGTTGCTCCTTGGGAATTGTGTCAAAGGCTTTGCGAAAGTCCACAAAGCAGCATTATAATCTCCTCTTCCTCACCCGAGCTTGGACACTGGTTGATTAGGCATCTCAAAGTGAAGATGTGGTCTATGGTAGAGTAATCTTGTCTATCCTAGAACCTTGATACCCTTCCCCTCGGCGAGGGTGCTCAATTTTGTCTCTAGAACTTCCCCATATAGCTTGGCCAACGTAGGTCCAATCATGATTGTCCGGTATGTGGATCCATAATATCGACTGCCTTATGTATGGGCACAATGGTGTGCTTGGTCCATGAGTCAGGGAACCCCTCAACCAATGCTTGGTTGAACAGGTGGGCGATGAGCGGTGCTAAAATCGTGTGCCCATAGATGAGATGCTCTCCCTATAAACCGAAATGGTCACGGGCTCTGCCATGCTATAGGTGGGTGATGGCGTGGCTCACCATTGCTTATGTAAAGAAGTGAGAGGTGGTAGGGCATGAGCTTTGTGGTATGGGGATGGGTGGCTGGTCTGGAATCTGGTAATGGCTTTGAGCATATCTATGCCATGTGTTCGCCTCTTGTTGCCACTGCACTTTCTCGACTCATGAGAAGGTGATAAATATCCCAATATTGCCTCTCCTCCCATTCCCGCCTCTTCTGACGTGAGGTGCTGCATGCAGCGTTGTGCTTGTGTGTATAATCTTCTCGGTGTGTTTCGCTGCCCGTAGCTACTTCTGTAGCTCTTGACACTCATCATCATACCATTGGTTTTGGGGCATGGACCCCGTGCATGGTGGGTGTGCATGTGTGTGGTGGGGAAAGCTGTATAGAGCTGAGTCGTGTAGGATGTCGGTGATCAATGAGGTGAGTGTGTACAGAGGTGAGAGTGGGTGTAGTGAGAGTAGGGGGGTGTGTAAATGGTGTATGTAGACATGTAAGAGCTCGTGCCTGAAGTATATCGTGGTATGTGGGATGGTGGGTGGGAGGGGGTCGAGTGGAAGGGGAGATGAGAGTGAACGTGAGAAAAGTGTGATCGGCTCCGAGTGGACATCTACCAATACCAAGTGAGGTGATGAGCGATGCCCCAAAGAGGGTACCTAAGATGTAGTCGGCTGTACTCTTGCCGCCTCCATGTGGAAAGCACGTCAATCTGCCCAAGCCCGGCCATTGGTGCATCCCGTTATAAATAACGAGATGGTGTCGACTGCCAAGCTCAAGTAGGTGTTTGACATAATGTTTTGTATCTTGGCCAAGATACAACATAACCTGTTGTATCTTGGCCTCTATCTCCTGACACTCTACTGGTCCCCGTCTCCTCTGGTCCCCTGCTCCTTGTGATCAGTGGCTGCCCCATGTCATATGACTCACACTGGCGTGACTGTGTGCGTCCATTGAAGTCCCTCATAAGGAAGACTTCACCCAGAGTGCTATAGTGTAGTATCTCCTTCAAGAGTGCGGTGCAGGGCGAGTCACTGCCTGTGAGATGCTCCTCCATGTCATGTCCAGAGTATTGAGATCCTCATGGTGGGAAGTAGCAAATGGCTATATAGATCCACCTCTCTACTTCTATCTCCATGCGTACCCACATGTATCGTGCCTCCTCATCTCGGCTGGTGATGTGGACCTGACTTTGTAGCTCTTGTCTGAATATGATGGCGACACCCCCCAATCCTTGTGCTGTACTCTCTTTTGTCGTAGTCCTCAAGGTGGATGCCCATTGGAAACCTGCTAAATGGGGGAGCCCTCTCTCTAGGCTCTCGTGCATATCTGTGATGTAGGCAAAGGCGTATGACTCCAGGATCTCTAGCAAGGTTGATTCGGTGCGTCGAATTTTAACATTTTCAGGTGCGTTCGGTGCGGTTCATAGCGGTGCAAATCTGAGATTCGGTGCCTTGTTACATGGGGCTTATTTTGGCCTTTGAACTTTGATTTTGGCCGACTGCAGCCTTAGCTTAGAGCTTGCAAGCGACTCAGCGAGTGACTGTCCTTGGACCTTCTTGAACCTCAACCTTCTTGCCCAATGCCTCACCCTTCTTGCCTCAAGAGTCAAGGCTCATAGCTTTCAGCTTTAGCATCCCTCAGGAGTCAGCAAGCCCGTGTTCAGTCTCAGTCTCAGCCCTCCCCGAGTTTGCACTTTGAACTTCGAAGTTGGACACACGTGACACACCCGAGATTGATCATTGAGAGAGAGAGAGAGAGAGAGAGAGAGAGAGAGAGAGAGAGAGAGAGAGAGAGAGAGAGAGAGAGAGAGAGAGAGAGAGAGAGAGAGAGAGAGAGAGAGAGAGAGAGAGAGAGAGAGAGAGAGAGAGAGAGAGAGAGAGTAGATTTATCATTTATAACTTATGAGCTATCAACTCATAAGTTATTTGTGACACCATGCAAGCAATCCGGATGAAAGAGCTAGATGATTTCTTTGATCTTTAAAAATTCTGTAAGAATCCAAGGCAAGCAATCCTACACTTGTGTGGCATTGCAAAGCTATGATGGAAGTCTATGTGCACTTCGATGCGTTCCGGTTTAATTCTATGAAAGGCATCTAGGAAGGAAGCAAAAGAATGTTGTGTTGTCAACATCACCATATGGAGAAGAAGGTGGTGTTTTATATTTTTGATAGCAGGAGGGTGACAAACATAGGTTGTCTATCGATGAGTATAAAGAGAATCTTCTAACTCTTGAAAAATATACATTGGAGGTTAGCGAGGATACAGTGAAGAGTAAGTTTAGAAAACTTTGGAAACACTTAGAGAACACAAATTGTATGGAAAGAATGCTAAGACAAGTAATCCCCTTACAAATTTGACTTAAAATAACACACAATTTATGTGGAGTGACACGTGTAAAAAAATAACTGAGTTATTGAAACAAAAAGTTATTTATTTTTATTTTGAAAATAATAGAATTTGGAAATTCTTTTGTGGTTGGATGTGATGCAAGTGACAATAAAATAAGATGTGTTCTTTCACATGATGGTAGGGTAGTTCAAAAAATTTAAGAGACATGAACTTCAATATCCTAATCATGATTTGGAAATTCTTATTGTTGTACATGCACTCAAGCATTGGTGCGATCTGTTGGAGTTAGACATTTGCGGAAGCACGCGAACAACACAAGGAAGAAGAAGAAGCTTGGAGCACAATACAGAATACTGAATGTATTACCACTAGAATGTGCAAAGATAAGTATCCTGTTAGGGCTATAGGCGCATATGTAAGCCATGGGAAAAAACCTCCTAAAGAGGGAAAAAAGTGCCCCAGTGGTCCTAGAGTGTTCACACACATCACTACCTAAATATATCAAAAACCCCCCCTGGGAGTGATGCGGTGAACAAGGAGCTGGCACTCATGTATAAGGAAGTGCCAAGCTATGTGGAAATCACTCCACAAAAGGAAGTAAGCCCAAACCTTTGCGGAAAGCTTCAACCTTCTCCCTAGGCAGAGCCTTTGTGAAAAGGTCTACAATGTTCTCTTGTGTGGGCACATATGGCAAGCTGTGCTCCCTAGCACGGAACCTCTCCCTGACATGATGAGAATGCACCTCAGTGTGCTTAATGCGAGCATGGAACACATGGTTCCTCGCAATTGCCAATGTGCTTTGACTATCAGTGAAGATGGTGGTGGCAAAAGATTGACCAACACCCAAATCAGCCATGAGGCATCTGAGCCACATATACTCAATAGTCACTATGAAAGCTGCCCTATACTCAGCCTCACAACTAGAAGTGGCCATAGTAGGTTGCTTCTTGCTCAACCAAGATATGCATGAGCTACCAAGCATGAAGCAAAAACCACTAGTGGACACATGAGTGTCATAGCAACCAACCCAATCAGAGTTAGAAAAAGCATGCAAATTCGGTGGTAGTGATTCCCCCTTGGGATAAAAAAATCCAAGTAGCTGGGTACCACTCAAGTAGTGAAAGATGTGCTTAACCGCCTGCCAATGCTTGACACTTGGGCAATGCATAAACCTGCTCATCTGTGAGACAACAAACTGAATATCTGGCTGAGTAATGCATAAATAAATCAAGCATCCAACAACCTACTGATAGAGAACAACATCAAATGCATCTCCAGCATCATGAAGACGCAATCGTAAACTTGTCTCCATAGGAGTGGCAATAGGCTTACAATCTTCAAAGCCAAAATATTGCAATAATGTGTCAATATATTTCATTTGACACAAAGCCATTCCACCATCAACTTGCAGAAACTGAATGCCCAAATAGTGATGCAAATGCCCAAAATCAGACATCTCAAATGAGGCATGCAAATTAGCCTTAAAATCAGCAATATGTGTGTCATGAGGACCAGTGAGCAGCATGTCATCAACATACACCACAATGATAAGAAGCACATCATTAGCATGCTTAACATATAAGGTGCTTTCAGTTGGATTGTTCGCAAAACCATGTGCATTGAGATAGGCATGTATGCACGTGGTGCTTACTTTAAACCATATAATGCCGCCTTTAACCTAGACATCTAGTTTTCATGCCCTTTATGCACAAAGCCACGGGGCTGAAAAACATACACTTCTTCATGCAAGTCACCATTCAAAAATGCTGTTTTAATGTCCAATTAATGTACATTCCAACCATGATGAGCTGTGAGTGCACAGGTGCTACGAACAGTAGTCATTTGGCAAGTAGGAGCAAAGGTTTCATCAAAATCAATGCCTTTTTCCTATGCATAACCCTTTGCAACAAGCCTAGCCTTATACGTGTCAACTATTCCATCAGGTTTACGCTTCAACTTGTATACTCACTTAGTGCCAATGGCCTTCTTGCCAAGAGGCAAGTCACATAAAGACCAGATACCATTTTTCATGATAGCATCATATTCAGATTGCATTGCAACCATCCAATGTTAAGAATTTTGTACTTCATCAAACGAAACAAGTTAAGTCTCATCACGGAGACTAGAGGCAGCCATAGCATAACAATCTGATGTAAAACAGGCACTATGAGAGCCTGGTCGAGTACGATATGACAGAGGTGCATCTAATTTGCTGTCACGCAAAGTCTGCACTAGCCATTTTGGCATAGTTTTTGCTTGCTCAATATCAGCTCTCTCATCAAGTGCATCATGTAAATCTGCATCATCACATGCAACCTGCAAAGGCTGAGAAGTTGCCTCATTAGGACTAGTGCTAGACTGTCCACCTATAAAAAGAGGTAGCAAATTATCATGCATGTCTTTGGAGCTAACATATGTCTCCTTAGTACATGAAAGCAATGGCTGAATAGGATCTTCCACAAAAAGAACATCATGGCTAACCGGAATGCGTTTAGTATGTGGATGATACAGACGATAGCCTTTACTTTCAGAAATATACCCAACAAAAATACATTTTACTGCTTTATCATCCAATTTTTTGTGATGTTGTTCATGCAGTAATGCATATGCCAGACAACCAAAAACACACAGATGAGCAAGAGATGGCTTGCGACCATGCCGAGCCTCATATGGAGTGATAGACTATAGCGCTTTAGTGGGACACTTGTTAAGTACATATGCTGCACACATAACAGCCTCAAGCCGAAAACTATGTGGTAAAGCCTGACTCTTGACCATACACCTCGCCATCTCTATGAGCGACCTATTCTTCCATTTAGCAACTCAATTTTGTTGAGGTGTATATGGCACTGCACACTAATGTTTTACCCCACGTTCAGCCAAAAATGCATTAAAGTCAGAAGACATATATTCCCTCCCTTGATTAGAACGGAGGGTGCCCATTTTACATGTTGATAGATTTTTAGCCAAAACAAGAAATTGTTTGAAGCACATAAACACTTTGGACTTTGATTTCAATGGATATACCCATGAATGCTTGGAAAAATCATCAATGAAAGTCACGAAGTAAAGATAATTTCCAAAAGAGGGAGTCTACATAGGACCACATACATCACTGTGAACAAGTTGCAATTTTTGCATAGCTCAAATTGAACCACCTTTTGGAAATGAGGAAGGCTGCATTTTGCCCAAAGTACAATCTTCACATACATGTTTACTAGGTGCCTAAAGTTTGGGCAAAGAGGACACCATTTCAGATTTCTGTAGGCGTAGCAAACTAGCAAAATTCAGATGACCGAAGCGTGCATGCCAAAGTTTTGCATCTGACATAGCTTGAGAATCATATACTGCACATGCTGAATCATTCACAGATCTTTCATAGTCTATGAGCTTATACAACCCATGACATAAAATTCCAGAAGCAATAATTACGTTGCCACTTGACAGATCATGAACTGTACATCTGTCCTCAACAAATTTCACAACCAAGCCAATCTTGGATAATGCAGAAACTGATAACAAATTTTTCTTGATCCCTGGCATAAACAAAGCATCTAACAAAGTGAAAGAACTACCATCAATAGTAGTCAAAATGATCTTACTAACTCCCATGATAGGATAAGAGGAGTTGTTGGCGCATGTGGCAATATTCCTTATAGGGGTAGGCTTGAGTGAAGAGAAGAAACTACACAACGAGGTAATATGTTTAGTCACCCCACTATCAAAATACCAAACATCTGAGTCTACTGCAGACATGCACTGCTCATGAGAAGATGGGCCAAAACTGCAAATAGTAGTAAACGCCCATTCTTCTTCCTGCACAAGATTAGCAGACTTTGTTTTTGGTGTAGAAGTCTCTGCAACAACCATTTCATCCTCTTTCTTCTTTGCCTCTTTAGCAACCAATTTTGGATAGCTCTTAATGACATGATGATTTGCTTTACAGTATTTACAAAACAATTTTTGCTTTTCTGATTTCTTCTCATCTTTGTCTTCGTTCTTTGAATGTGCAACATTTACAGATTTCTGCTTACTAGTAGATGAGCTCCATTTACCTTTGCCCTTCTGACTAGCCAGAAAAGCTTGATCTGCAACACACATAATAGACCTGTTTAGCCTAGACTAATCTTCCTGCAATAGGACAAAAACTAACTCCTCAAATGACAAGGCATTTGGATTGCCTTTCATCATCAAACGAAGAGTAGAAGCAAAACTCTGATACGAGTCAAGAAGACGATTTAAAAGAGTCTACACAAGTGAACTATCAGGAAGGACTTCATCAACAAAAATCAACTCTTCCTTCAAATCCTTGATCTTTGTGAGATCACCTTCATTCATATGCTCACTCTCCAATTTTTTTCAGAGGTAAGCAACATGAGCCTCATTCCTAGCCTGGTACAATGTGGTAAGTGTATCCCAAGCATCCTTAGCTGTTCTGCAAGAGCAAATGTGAGGAATAATGGCATGTTTGACAGACAAAGCTAGCAATGCATGTGCTTGAGCATCTCTGCCATCCCAACAAAGTTTCTCTGTAGTAGGTGCATCAAAAATCACAGCATGAACAGGAATATGCAAAATATCACCATCTTCGACACATTCTGCATCAGCTTTAGTACCTGCAGTTGTAATAGTTGCAGGTGTGATAGGATGTTTTTCAACACCCTCCACAATGTTCCACAATCCTTTTGCAACCAATACATGTCGCATCATATAAGCCCATAATGGGTAGTCGGTACCATCCAACTTATCCTCAACAACCAACATACGGAATACATCACTACTTTCACCATGGTCGATGACTAAAATACCTTGATGCAGAAAATTGATTATATCTCAAAAAGTTGAACAGAATTGCCCAGATGAATTCCGCTAAACCTATAGTAGACTTTGAGACACTTATACGGGTGAAATGAAACTCGTATATACCTTTGGCACAAAAAGATGAAATAGCCTGCACAAGTGCTACGATAGTGTGTTTGGAGGCCAAAACAAGCTCAGATCGCAATTTCGGCACGACAAAGTGAAATGTTTTGATCTGTGAAATAGCTTGAGTATGCTCACCAAATTTTATGTGATTCTAAGATTGCGACTGGAGGAGTGTCGATGATGCCCTACATGAAGTGGTGACCTGCTCTGATACCAATTGTTGGAGTTAGACGTCTATGGAAGCACGTGAACAACACAAGGAAGAAGAAGAAGAAGCATGTAGCATAATACACAATACTGAATGTATTACCACTAGAATGTACAAAGATAAGTAACATGTTAGGGCTATAGGCATATATACAAGCTAGGGGAGAAAAACCTCCTAAAGAGGGAAAAAAGTATCCTAGAGTGTTCACACACATCACTACCTAAATATATCAACATGATCTATTGCTTATAAAGAGAAAGGAGATAAGGAAAAGAGCTCTCACACACTCTCACACACAAATAAAGGAGCACATATAGATTAAGGCAAGGAAGAATGTCCTTCTTCTACTTCTTCTATTACATAAAGAGAAAAGACAAGAATGACGTAATAGAACAATATAAAAATGCAAAAATTACAATATATAAAGAACAATACAGAAAGAAAACCCTAATTTTTGTGAATGAATGTGTTGTCAAGAAAACCAATGTGCCATTGCTCTGAATGATAAATCTGATAAATCTTATAAAATTATCCTTGACATATACTGTTGTAACAACTATAGATGTTAGAGAAATGAAACTTGGTACATGTCATCCTCGATCATCACATGTTGAGCTTGACTCTCAACACTCCCCCTCATGATCAACATCATATCCTATGATCCAAGCATCTTTCTAAACTTCTTTAGCTTCTTCACTCCAAGTGCTTTGGTGAAAATATGAGCAACTTGCTCATTTGTCCTCACATAAACAAGATCAATATCCCTTTTCCCTAATGAAGTGATAATATACCTCAATATGTTTTGTTATGGCATGAAAAACAAGATTTCATGCTAATTGTATGGCACTCAGGTCATCACAATAAATGATGATAGGCTTATACACTTCCATACCTAGCTCTCCAAGTAGCATCTATAGCCATGAAACTTCACATAATGCCATTGCAGCACTTTGATACTCCACAAAGAAACAATGGGTTGCTTCTTATTGCTCCATGTAACAAAAACACTTCCAAGTGAGAATAGAAAGCCACTAGTAGATCTTTTGTCTCGAACATTTCTAGCCCAATCCGCATCCGGATATCCATGAACCTGCAATTCTACACTAGCTTCATAAAACAATGCATAATCCAAATTAGCAATCACATAACATAGAGTGTGTCTCAAAGAATAAATATGGTTTCTTGGGAGCCTACATAAATTTACTTTCAAGTCCTACAATCTAGCTAAGATTAGGCCTCGTAATTGTGAGATGTATCAAACTTGTACAATTTTCCTATCCATAATAGTATTTTCCAATGCTTCACCTAATGTTGCATCTAACTTCAAATTCTCATCTAATCGCATAGAAATTTCCTTACAATCAGCCATACCATACTTTTGGAGCATACTCAAGGCATATTTCCCTTGAGACAACTTGTACGTATAAATTCAATGCCCAAAAAATAGCATAGCACATCAAGATCTCTCATGTCAATTTCTTGCATCAAAAGTTGCTTTACCTCTTTAATGCTTTCTTCATTATCACCATCTACAATCAAGTCATCAACATAAATAGCCACAATTGTGCTGCCATCATCACCCTTCATTTTTTATAATGAGTGATCTACATCACACATAGAAAATCCAATGGATATTAAATAATCTACAATCCTCGCATGCCAAGGATGAGGGGCTTTTTTAAGCACATACATAGACTTTTTCAATATGCAAACATATTCATGATATTTTTAATCCTTATATCCTTGTGGTTGGTCCATGTATTCTTCTTCCTGTAGCTCACCATGTAAGAAAAAATTCTTCACATCCACCTGATGAAAAATCCATCCTTTTGCTATAGCCAATACAACAAGTGCACTAACAATAGCCATTTTAACTATAGGTATGAAATTTTCCTCATAATCAATGCCATATGTCTATGCATATCCTTTTTCTACCCATTTTGCTTTATATCTAGTTATTCTACCATTAACATTGTGCTTTACTTTGTAAACCCACTTGCAACCTATGGGTGTCTTTCCTCACGAAAATGGAATTGGCTTCAATGTTTCATTTTGATAAAGTGCAGCCATCTCCTCATCCATTGCTTTCTCACAATCATCATTTCCTATTGCATCTTCAAAACAAGAAGTTCTAGCATCTTATGTTACCTTAGTCATCTAGGCAAAATAATGAGCCTTGTACCTATCATATGTTAATCGTTGCACTAAATTCCACATTTGATCTTGGGTCATTTCTTTTTGTTGTATCATCTGCATATTGTTGGAGTTAGACGTCTACAAGAGCACGCGAACAGCACAAGGAAGAAGAAGAAGCTTGGAGCACAAACACACAATACTGAATGTATTACTAGAGAATGTACAAAGATAAGTAGCCCATTAGGGCAATAGGCGTATATACAAGCCGGGGGAAAAAAACCTCCTAAAGAGGGAAAAAAGTGCCCCGGTGGTCCTAGTGTGTTCACACACATCACTACCTAAATATATCAACAAATCCCCCCTGGGAGTGATGCGGTGAACAAGGAGCTGGCACTCATGTATAAGGAAGTGCCAAGCTATGTGGAAATCACTCCACAAAAGGAAGTAAGCCCAAAGCTTTGCGGAAAGCTTCAAACTTCTCCCTAGGAAGAGCCTTCGTGAAAAAGGTCTGCAATGTTCTCCTGCGTGGGCACATATGCCAAGCTGATCTCCCCAGCAGAGAACCTCTCCCTGACATAGTGATAATGCACCTCAATGTGCTTAGTGCGAGCATGGAACACAGGGTTCCTCGCAACTGCCAATGCGCTCTGACTGTCAGTGAAGATGGTGGTGGCAGAAGACTGGCCAACACCCAAATCAGCCATAAGGCGTCTGAGCCACACACACTCAACAGTCGCTGTGAAAGCTGCCCTATACTTAGCCTCACAACTGGAAGTGGCCACAGTAGGCTGCTTCTTGCTCAACCAATATATACATGAGCTACCAAGCATGAAGCAAAAACCACTGGTGGACACACGAGTGTCATAGCAACCAGCCCAATCTGAGTCAGAAAAAGCATGCAAATCTGGCAGTAGTGATCCCCCCTTGGGATAAAACAACCCAAGTAGCCGAGTACCACTCAAGTAGCGAAAGATGCCCTTAACCGCCTTCCAATGCGTGACTCCTGGGCAATGCATAAACCTTCTCATCTGTGAGACAGCAAACTGAATATCTGGCCGAGTAATGCATAAGTAAATCAAGCATCCAATAGCCTGCTGATAGAGAACAGCATCAAATGCATCTCCAGCATCATGAAGACTCAATCGTAAATGGCAATAGGCTTACAGTCTTCAAGGCCAAAACGCTGCAATAATGTGTCAATATATTTCGTTTGACACAAAGCCATTCCACCATCAACTTGCATAAATTGAATGCCCAAATAGTGATGCAAATGCCCCAAATCAGACATCTCAAATGAGGCATGCAAATCAGCCTTGAAATCAGCAATATGCTTCTCAATAGGACCAGTGAGCAACATGTCATCAACATAGACAATAATGATAAGAAGCACATCATTAGCACGCTTAACATATAAGGTGCTTTCAGTTGGACTGTTCACAAAACCATGTGCTTCTCAAGATTCTCAATAGCATTGGAATTATCTGCCATGATAAAAGTAGGTGTGTGTTACCTCTGTAGAATTTCTAAATAGATTTACTCCTTTGATGGTGAGCACTCCTCAGGATGCTCCTCCTCTATGTAGCCTTCAAGTAATCCATCTTCTTGTCTTGCTTCACTTCAAGTCTTCTTGCACTCAACTTGATGTCTTCAAGCTACTCAGATACCAATAACGGAAGATTACTCCTCCAAATGCACAACAAGAAGCTTGGACCCTAGCCAAGACCTAGCTGCTCCCACACTAGAACTAACTAAAATTGATATAAATCAGAATTACCAAATGCAAATGATAACCCCTTCTTGTCACGTAAACTAGACACTAAGAGCTTTCCCCTAAGTTTGCAATCACTAGAATTGGATGCCTGTAGACTAGTCAATGCAGTCACATATGATAGACTAGTTTTCCTTTGAAGTTTCGAGATAGACTAATAGAGAAAGAAACAAATATAACTCACAGTAAACATACAACTTGCCAAAACCCTTTTTGATATAGAAACCTTGATCTATAATTATGCCAAAAAGTATAAGAACTCTAAATACGGAGCTTCCTACAAAGAGAAAATGAAGTCCTAATAGGTGTTTATAGAAATTCAGCACCCTTTGGAAAGGGTAGGAGAGATGTATAAGAGAATATGAACCCCTATGATAGACAATGTCTCAATAATGCATGTATAGGCAACAACCCAACTTCTTACCATCCACAAAAACTTAGAATGAGTGTGATGGTGCTTAAATAACCATGAGAGACTTCCATGACTCTTCATATGTCCTCCATGTCTCTTCACATGACCTCCTTGTCTCTTTAGCTACCTTGTGACTTTGTCTCTTCATTGGAGTGTCTTTTGGTGGCTCAATGTCTTCTTTTGGATAATTTTGCACCTTCAGATATGTGCTTTGACTTTTGTAAGGTTCAAAAGCCTTCAAATGAAGTTATTTAGTGAAAAACATATGCTTGAGATTGCCCTAGAAAAGTTTTAATAAATCAGCACCTCAAACCTCTTAGTACAACCAAGTTCAAGAAGAAAATATCAATAGGGAGAAACAAAATCTTTATTGAGAAACAAGGATCACAAGGGCCTAAATTACCTATTGAGAAGTATGAGAGGGCCAAGAGGGAAAACTTGTGTTTTAGGTGCCCGTCTCCTAGCCATGCATAGTGGAAATACCCACTCAAGAAGGGAAACGAAAAGAAGGGAGGACTAGGGAGTAGTATGGCCCTTGATAAGGACAAGAAGGTAGTCCAACTAGTGAAGAGTACACTTCTTATTTATGGTATCTCTAACTCCAAGGGAGTGGAAGTGATGCATGAGGATATTGACCACACATGTTGTTTGGCATAGTCATTGTGGTCACCTAATTTTGGACTGTTTGACCTAGTTAGACTTCATGGTAGTGTACATGAGACTAGGGTGTGAGTCATGATAGATGACTATGCAACTCATAACTTTATAAATTATTCTTTGGTCAAAAAGCTAAAGATTGTGCAATAGCTAAGTGCACATAAATAGATAATACCTATGATGCAAGGGGAAGATAAGAGGATATGGGATATTTTGGAACTCAAAATACAAGATTACACTAACCATGTCGACTTCCAAATCATGAATATGGAGAGGCCAAACCTTTGTTATAGGAAGAAAGTGGCTATCAGGGTTGGGAGACACACTTAAATGCAATTATGAAAAAAACACTCTTGAGTTTGTAAAAGAATGGAAGTATATTTTGTACAGAGGGAGAGAGAGAGAGAGATGTACCTAGTGTACCACTCATCTCATCTTTAGGATTGTATAGTCTTTGTCATTCTGAGCATGCACAAGAGAGTTCTGTTGTATAATCAACATCTCGAGCATTGTATAGACACTTCATCTAATGCATATTTTCATGCTAGTAATCTAACTATGGAGAGGACTTTTTATTATTCTTTCTTTCAAGAGTGTGCTGTTAAAGGCTTTGAGGATCTAATGCTTAAGTTTAAAGTTTTTTTTCCCATGGAATTACCTAGATGGGTTACCACTTAAGAGAGGAGACATTGACCATGGTATTGAGGTAGTTACTAACGCTAACCCTATATGTAGGCCACCTTATAGGCTTAGTGTTTCTCAACATGATGAGGTACAGAGGCAACTACATGATTATTTAGATAGATGCTTCATTAGACCTAGTAACTCACCTTCAGAATCATCGATGCTCCTAATTAAGAAGAAAGACAACTCTATGAGACTACACATAGATTATAGAGTACTAAACAAGGTAACAAAGGAATTAGGGTTCTAATGCCTAGGTTGGAAGACCTATTTGATCAATTCATCAAGCTAGGTATTTTACTAAGCTTGATCTTAGACCAAGATATCATCAGATTCGGACTAGGATAGAGGATATCCCTAAAACTACCATTAGGACTAGATATGAGCAATATGAGTTCTTGGTCCACCTTTCACTCTCACCCATGCTCTAGCCACTTTCATGCAACTGATGAACAATGTATTATGGCCATATATAGGGCAATTTGTAGTAGATTTTCTAGATGATATTCTAATCTATATTAGATTAGAAGAGGAACACTTGGAACACTTGAGAAAAGTATTCCAAGTGTTGAAGGAAAATTCACTCTTTGCCAAGGAGCCAAAGTGTGAATTTTTCAAAACAGAGGCTAATTACCTTGGGCATATAATCTCTCAAGATGGATCCTAAAAATTTACAAGCTATTATGAAGTGGCCACATCCTAGGAACCTGGAAGAGCTACAGATCTTCCTAGGTTTATCAAGATTCTATTAAAGATTCATTAAGAATTATGCCAAAATTGTTGTTATGATGATGGGATAGCTTAAAGAGAAAGGGAAAGCCTTTCATTAGGGAGATGATCTTAAGCAAAGTAGGTAGCAATTGCTAGATCTCCACTTTTACATATAGTAGATCCCAATAAATCCTTTGTGGTTGAGATTGATGTGAGTGATTTTCCTATAGGATCGGTTTTAGTTCAAGATGGTCGACAACTTTTTGAGAACAAGAAACTAGAATCTTCATAGAAGAATTACTCCGTCTATGAGAAGGAGTTGTATGAGATTGACCATGCTTTGAAGAAGTGGTGTCATTATTTATATGGTGCCAAAGTCACGATAGTGTTTGATCAAGAGAGCATTAAGTGACTCTCTAATCAAGTGCACCTTGGAGGTCATAAGGCATGATGGGCAATGACCCTTCAAGAGTTTGATTATGAGCTTAGGTAGAACTGGAATTGGAACTTTGAAATTACTTACTTGGTGATCATGAATCTTTGAGCTCCCAAGACTGGCATTCCCAAGACTGTGTATGTATGTGGTCAACCCCTCCTTATATAGGGTTTGAAGGATGGCCCTTACATGGCGGTTACAAATTGATGATGTCATCAATTCAAAACATGACCTCAAGATATCAGAATCAAGAAAGTAGACAATCAGTCTTAGAGTTTTAGCACATTGCAGGCACGATGGAAGCATTAGTTTCTCCAAATTCTGAATCAATCATGAGATGTAGAAAGTCACATGGCATTTGGGGTTCATAATGGTTTCCTTTGTGTCCATGACACTCAGCTTGATAATCTCTTTGTGGATTATCAAAACTACTCATCTTTAATAACAATTTAAGATTATCAAATACAAACATCTAAAATTTAGTAGTAAATTTCTCGTCCTCTTTCTAAAACTATGGATATTAGCAATCCATGCAGTCTAAACAGATGCTGGAGAAGAAAGTCAACAACTTGTAGACCTTCCATGGTCTGGAATGTATGTATAAAATAATACATGTAGCTCAAGTCCATAATATTTGAAAAACTTGTGATCAATATCATCTTAAATTTTGGACCAACTTCAATGTGCACTTGAAATGTTTTTAAGTTCAATGCCCAACCCCTATAACTATGCCCTTAGAATGAGCCCTAACTCAAAGGTTTTTCTCTATGTGTACCACTTTAGAAACTAAAGCATTTTGTTTTTTTTTTCAGTTTTTTCAGAACTTTCTTGTTTCCCTTGCTTTCATTCACAAAGCACTTCTCCTTGAAGTAATTTTTTCATAGTTGTAGATATGGAAAGACACTCCAATTGAATCTAGTTTTCATAGTTTTAGTTTTATGAATGATCATAGCTAACATAAAATTCCATCTGTTTAAGTTTATTTAAAATGCTTCTTAAATATTGTTTGTTGTTTAATTATTCATTCGTTATTCAATGAGCAAACATTTGCAAAATCAATAAAAGATTATCGATACATAGTCTCAACACAGAATTCATAAACATGATAAGTATCACTAGGGAATTTATGAGAATAAAAGGCATAACATGGTACTCATATTGATTAAATCGTGTTCGAAGAATAGTTTAATGTACATCTTGTTCTCTAAATGTATTTTGATGGTATCCTTTTTTGATCTATTTTACTAGTTACACTTTGTGAGAGCAAAAGCATTAAAAAGGTTGTAAGTCTTGTAATCTCCAATTTCTTGAGTGGCTGAATCATTTTCTTAAAATTCATCTATTCCTTAGATTTCCTTGAAAATGTCTTTAGATCTTGTGCTTTAAATGACAAGACCACTTAATTCCATGGTTTGCTTGCCTTCTTTGTTCCTTTTTTCCTTCCAAATAGGGAAACATTGCATCAAACATTGCATCTACTTACAACATATTTCCTTCCAACGAAGGCAAAATCTCTTCAAAGATTGCATTCGCTTATAGTTTTATTACCTTTTTTACAACTTTCGGTTGGCAGTTTTTGTGTTGTATGCATATATGCATGTGAATTGGTGAGGATGATCCTGCAATATTTAGTTTGCTCGTCCTATTGTTATTTTGCATTCAACTTTCAAAGGAGGCACAATATCTTGCATTTCCCCTTGTGCATGGTTAACGTGAGGTCCTTGACATCATCATGTAGGCCCCATGGAAATTGGTTAATAAAATAATCTTCATGCCATGTGAGATCACAAATAATTTGTCTGAATTCTAATGCATAGACAAACACAGGCCTATTTTCTTCATGTAGCTTCCTTAGCTTTGTTTGGGCAACATGCAAACGATTGGTATCTCCGAAAGAAGATGTGAACTCTTCAACAAAGGACTTGAAACCATAAAAAATATCCAAATCCTTATCATGGATAGGTGCAAACCATGAAAGAGCAGGGCCACATAATAGACCTCCTATGAGTCCTACTTGAGAAGCATCATCTTGGTATTTGTCTAATTACATTCTTATGAATGGTTTCCCTTGTTGTAGAAATCCTCAAAACTTTGATCTTATCCCATCAAATTTCTTAGGCATGCTCACTTCGGGAGTTTTCTTCATACTGGTTGCCATGGGGATACTTGAAGAAGATTGATTTACAATGATATATACCCCCTCGATTTTCCTTTGAGGTTCTATGATTCCAACTTGAATATTCTCCTATTGAATCATTTCTTGTTTGTCTCATATCTCTTGAACTTGTTGTTGAATAACTTTAAGTTGAGAAAAAAATTCTTCAAGAATAATATCCAGGTGCTTGGTCTTGATGAAGGTAGTCTTGCCAAAATGTCAAGGGAAGCACTAGATTATGCCCTCTAACTAGACTAGACAAGATTTCATAATCATAATTCTGATTGCAAGATCACCCAGGTAGGAAAAATAATACAAGAATATGTAAGTAATACAAGAAGTCCCACAACCCGGGACTGCTAGATGTGGATAATTGGACTAGACTGAATACAAGAGATTCCACAAGTCGGGACCGTAAGCATGAAACATGAATCTTAATTACGAGAAATCCATTGAGGGAGATGAACTAGATAAAAGAAATAACTTTACAAGATCTCATACTACAAGATTAAAGGAGGACAAAACTAGATGTCCAAGAACTAGGCTAATTGATCATAGAACAAGGAATTATGGGACAAGAACTAGAACTGGAACTCCGAAAGTACTAACATTGCCAAGACCAAGTATGTATGTGGCCAACCCCTCCTTATATAGCTTTTTAAGGGCGACTCATCAATGGTGGTTACGAATTCATGATGTCATCAATTCGAAACATGACCTCTAGATATCAGAATGAAGAAAGTAGACAAGTCGATCTTAGGGTTTTGGCATGTTCTAGACACAATGGGAGAATTAGTTTCTCCAAATATTGAAACAACTATGAGATATTGAAAGTCACATGGAATGTGAGGTTCATGATTGTTTCCTTTGTTTACATGACACTCAGCTTGATCATCTATATATGGATGATCAAAACTACTCATCCTTAATAACAACTTAAGATGATCAAATACGAACCTCTAAACTTTACTAGTAAATCTCAAGCCCTCTTTCTAGAACTATGGATATTAGTAATCCATGCAATCTGAACACATGCTGAATAACTAAGCTAACAACTTTTGGACCTTCCATAGTCTCCACTGTATGTATCAATATCATCTTACATTTTGGACCATACAATTTGTGCCTCCAAACTTTGAGTTCATGCAAGGCTACCTACATATCTACTTTGCGCATGGGCCAACTTTAATATGCACTTGAAAGGTGCGTTCTAAAAATC
>CM035426.1:27100473-27130473 GCA_020310875.1 Ceratopteris richardii | reverse complement strand
GTATTCTTTATCATCTACAAATAGATGATCAAGATGAGTATCATGGACACAAAGGAAACCATCATGACCCTGAGATTCCATGTTACTCTCAATATCTCATGATTGGCTTAGAATGTGGATAATTCAATGTGTCCATTGTGTCCAAAACATGCCAAAACCCTAAGATCCATTTTCTACTTTCTTGATTCTAATATATAGAGGTCATGTTTTGAATTGGTGACATCATCAATTTGTAACCGACATTGATGAGCCACCCTTGAAAACCTAGATAAGGAGGATTTGGCCACATACATACTCAATCTTGCCAATGCCATTCTTGATAGCTCAAGGAGTCATGATCACCAAGTAAGTACTTTGAAATTTCCTATTGTACTTCTTGTCTCGTTCCTTGTTCTAGTGCTCATTAGTCTAGTTCTTGGACATCTAGGGTTGCCCTCCTGTAATTATTGATATATTTAGGTAGTGATGTGTGTGAACTCTCTAGGAATGTCGAGGCACTTTTTTCCCTCTTAAGGAGGTTTTTTCCTCCCCCTTAATGTATATGTGCCTATTGCCCTAATGGGCTACTCATCTTTGTACATTCTAGTGGTAAAACATTTAGCGTTGTTTGTTGTGCTCCAAGATTATTCTTCTTCCTTATGCTGTTCACGTGCTTTCGCACATGTGTAACTCCAAGAATTGGTATCAGAGCAGGTCATTGCTTCATCTAGGGGGTTGTCTACACCTCTCCAGTTGCAGTCTCAGAATGGCATGAAATTTGGTAAGCATAATCAACGTGTTTCAGAGATCAAAAGTGCTTCACTCTATGGTGCCAAAATCGTAATCTGAGCTCGTTTCGGCCTCCAAATGCACTATCGTAGCACTTGTGTAGGCTATTTCATCTTTTTCTGTGAAAGGTATATACCAATTTTGGCTCGTCAGTATAAGCATCTCAAAGTCTACTATAGGTTTAGCACAATCCGTCTGGGCAGTTCTGTTCAAGTTTTTGAGATACATTCAATTTTCTACATCAAGGTATTTTAGTCACCGGCCATGGCTAAAACCAGTGATGTATTTCGTATGTTGGTTGTTGAGGATAAGTTGGATGGTACCAAATACGCATTATGGGCTTATATGATGCATCATGTACTGGTCGCAAAAGGACTATGGAATATTATGCAGGGTGTTGAAAGACGTCCTCTTACACCTCCGAATATAGATACTATGAATACAAGTGCTGGAGCTGATGGAGAAGGTGTCAAAGATGATGACATTCTGCACATTCCTGTTCGTGCTACTATTTTTGTTGCACCTACTGTAGAGCAAATTTGTTGGGGTAGTAGAGATGCTCAGGTACATGCATTGATAGCTTTGTCTATCAAACATGCCATTATTCCTCACATTCACTCTTGTAGAGCAACTAAGGATGCTTGAGATACACTTACCACATTGTATTAGGCTAGGAATGAGGCTCCTGTTGCTTACCTCCGAAAAAAATTGTAGAGTGAGCACATGAATGAAGATGATTCTATGGACATTTTTCTCACAAAGATCAAGGAACTAAAGAATAGTTGATTTCTACTGATGAAGTTATACGAGATAGCACACTTGTGCAGACTGTTCTGAATGGTCCTCCTGACTCATATCAGAATTTTGGTTCTACTCTTTGTTTGATGATGAAAGGCAATCCAAATGCCTTTTCATTTGAGGAGTTAATCTCTGTTATGTTGCAAGAAGACCAGTCTAGGCAGAACATGTCTATTATGCATGTTGCAGATGAAGCTTTCGTGGCTAGTCAGAAGGGCAAAGGTAAATGGAGCTCTTCTACTAGTAAGCAAAAATCTGCAAATGCTGCACATTCAAAGAAGGAAGACAAAGATGATAAAAAATCAGAAAAGCAGAAATTGTTTTGCAAGTAATGTAAAGCAAATGATCATGTCATCAAGAGCTATCCAAAACTGGCTGCTAAAGAGGCAAAGAAGAAAGAGGCCGGAGTGGTTTTTGTAGAGGCCTCTACACCAAAAACAGAGTCTGTTAATCTTGTGAAGGAAGAAGAATGGACGTTTACTATTGTTTGCAGTTTTGACCCATCTTCTCATGAGTAGTGCATGTCTGCACTAGACTTAGATGTTTGGTAATTTTATGTGATTCAACTCCACAAATAGTCCATTGACACTAAATGGGTATACAAGCTGAAACATAAGCATGATGGAACAGTTGATAGGTATAAGGCAATGTGCATTCTTCAATTCTGTACATCATTCATTACATCAATGTGCACTCTTCAATTCTATGATCCTCTTTGCATAGGATGAACATTCAATCAACTCTTTGCATCTTCTGATCGACCATTCTCGTCCAATTGTTTACATGCCAGGAGCATCACAAATATATTCATGAAACGGATGCACCCAATGTAAATTCAGATTAAGCCATTTTTTATTTTTTATTTTTTAAATGGAGGTTCAGCCGAGGCCTACTCCTCCAGGCTTTAACTTCAAAATTGCAACTGTACAAGGAAGGGCATAGGACCCATGGGACCCCCCTTATCCCACAAGAACAGGGGTTAACATAGCTGGGCTGAATAGCGGTCACAACTACCATGGTGTAGAATATGCGGTGGCACATCAGCCACATGATACATCATTCCAAGGTTTACATGTCCCTCACAAGTGCTGCCAACAGGGGTTGAACCCTCGCCCCGAAAGCGGATATAAGCAAATTAGATTTTGAGAAGAGAAGGTAGAAAAATTGTTTTTTGAGCATCATTCAAGAATCATTAGTACCTTTTTTATGCCTTTTGCCCTCAGAAATGCTTCCATGATATATATCAATGTTCTTCACGATGCTCTAGGTGGAGCAATGGTAACTAGTAAAATAGATCCAGAAAGTGGATACCATCAAACTAGACTTTGAAAATAAGATGTACATTAAACTATTTTTTGAATAAGATTTAAGCAATATGAGTAGCATGTTATGCATTTTGTTCTCATAATTTTCCCAATGATACTTAGCATGTTCATAAATGATGTTGACTTGTTTATTTAGCATGTGCTTAGATTGCATGGCTTACTAATATCCATAGTTCTATAAAGAGGACGTGAGACTAGTAAATTTTAGACGTTTCTATTTGATCATCTTAAATCTATTATTAAAAATGAGTATTCTTTATCATCGACAAATAGATGATCAAGATGATTATCATGGACACAAAGGAAACCATCATGAACCTGAGATTCCATGTTATTCTCAATATCTCATGATTGGCTCAGAATGTGGATAATTCAATGTGTCCATTGTGTCCAAAGCATGCTAGGGTGCTTCTTGCTCAACCACATATACATGAGCTACCAAGCATGAAGCAAATTCCTCTAGTGGACACACCATCATAGCAACCAACCAAATCACTGTCAAAGAAAGCATGCAAATCTAGCGGTAGTGATCCCCCCTTGGGATAAAACAATCCAATTAGCTAGGTACCACTCAAGTAGTGAATGATGCTCTTAAAGGCCTGCCAATGCTTGACACCTTGGCAATGCATAAACGTGCCTATCTCTGAGACAACAAGTTGAATATCTGGTCGAGTAATGCATAAATAAATCAAGCATCCAATAGCCTACTGATAGAGAACAATGTCAAATGCATCTCCAACATCATGAAGACTCAATCATAAACCTGTCTCCATAGGAGTGGCAATAGGCTTACAATCTTCAAGGCCAAAACATTGCAATAATGTGTCAATATATTTCATTTGACACAAAGCCATTCCACCATCAACTTGCATAATCTGAATGCCCAAACAATGATGCAAATGCCCCAAATCAAACATCTCAAATGAGGCATGCAAATCAGCCTTTAAATCAGCAATATGTGTGTCATGAGGACCAATGAGTAGCATGTCATCAACATACACCACAATGATCAGAAGCACATCATTAGCACCCTTAACATATAAGGTGATTTCAGTTGGAATGTTCTCAAAACCATGTGCAATGAGATAGGCATGTATCTTTTCATACTAAGCACGTGGTGCTTGTTTTAAACCATATAACACCTTCTTTAACTTGTACACTTGGTTTTCATGCCCTTTCTGCACAAAGCCACAAGGCTGAAAAACATACACTTCTTCATGCAAGTCACCATTCAAAGATGCTGTATTAATGTCCAACTAATGTACATTTCAACCATAATGAGCTGCAAGTGCACATATGTTGCGAACAGTAGTCATTCAACAAGCAAGAGCAAAGGTTTCATCAAAATCAATGCCTCTTTCCTATGCATAACCCTTTGCAATAAGCGTAGCTTTATACTTTTCAGCTGTTCCATCAGGTTTACGTTTCAGCTTGTATATCCACTTAGTGCAAATGGCCTTCTTTGTAGGAGGCAAGTCACATAAAGACGAAGTGCCATTTTTCATGACAACATATGCAGATTTCATTGCAGCCATCCATTGTTCAAAATTTATGCTTCATCCAATGACATAGGTTGATTCTCATCACAAAGACTAGAGATAGCCATAGCATAGCAATCTGATGCAAAAGACGCCCTATGAGAGCCTCACCGAGTACGATATAATAGAGGTACATCTAATTTGTTGTCACGCAAGGTTTGCACTAGCCATTTTGGCATACTTTTTGCGTGCTCAATATAAACTCTATCATCAACAAGTGCCTCATGTAAATCTGCATCAGAAATGGAATGATCTGCATCATCACATGAAACCTACAAAGGCTGAGAAGTTGCCTCATTACGGCTAGCACTAGACTCTCCACCTATAAAAAGAGGAAGCAAAGTATCATACATGTCTTTGGAGCTAACAGATGTCTCCTTAGTACATGAAAGCAATGGCTAACCTCTATGTCGATGACTTGATCTTGATAGGTTCATATGAAGAGGGCATCCAATTCATCATCACAAATCTTCACCTTGAGTATTGTATGATAGATCTTGCTCTACTTCACTACTTCTTAGGTATGGAATTTTATTAAACAAAAGACGGCATATTCCTTTCACAAAAGAAGTATTGCTCTAATCTTATCTTGAGATATAACATTGACCAATGTCACTCAGTATCTACACCACTTGATCCAAACATCAAGCTCACACTGGAGGATTCATCATCAATTGTGGATGTGCATACCTATCGTCAATTTGTTGGATCATTACTCTACCTTGCCAATACTAGACCAAATATTGTCTATACAATCAGTATCCTCAGTCAGTTTGCACATCAACCTCATTAGACGCATTGGGATGCTACTTAGAGACTACTTTGATACCTTGCTCTCACTCAACATCATGGTCTTTGGTACAAAGGGAGTATCCAACTCGCCAAATATTCAGATTCAGATTGGCTTGGTGATTGTAGTTCTTGACAGTCTACTTCTCAATAGATGTTCTTGCTTGGCTAAAGACCTATCTCTTGGACAAGTAAGAAGTGGCGTACACTTGCTTTGTCATCTACCAAGGCTTAGTATAGAGCATCTTGCTTTGCAGCATGTGAGGCCATCTAGTTTCAAAGATTATCATCTGATGTTGGTGTTTTGCAGGCTAATCTGACATGCATCTTCATGAACAACTAGTCAGCCTTGGCCATCACCAAGAATCCAGTGTTCCATGCTCTGACAAAGCACATCAAGAGCGAGTACCCTTTCATCCGTGAGAAGATCTTATCTCAAGAGATTACTTTGGAGTAGTGTACCTCTTAGGAGAAGTTGGTGGAAATGTTCATGAAGGCTCTACCTCTAGTTTTGCTCCAGTGCTTGGTGGACATCTATAGCATGCTCTTGGCAAGCTCATTTCTAATCCATGTGAGTTTATCCATTTCTTGGTCTTTTCACTTTGATTCTATCAAAATCTTTCTTTGGTGAGTACACTCTTCTTTTCATTTTGCTTCCACGTGTGTACTTTATACACTTACGACCACCTCATAAACATTTCCAAACACTTGGAGCTAGAAGGCACAAATATTAAGGAAAGCATTGGGTTTTCAATAACTTAACGTGTCATCAAGTGTTATAGGAATAAAAGATTTTGAGAAGAGTGTATGTACCAGTACCTCCTAAACAAGTTTGCATAGTGAAAGCTAGTACCCCTCCAATATAGCAAGACCCTAAAGCTCAATCAACTAGAAGATCTAAGCAACAAATGCAAGTGAGGTATTCTCATCAACCTTAATCAACAAGATAAATTTGGATACCAAAAGCTTTTTATGAAGCACATGAAGGTTCCATTCAGATTTGGGTATCCAAGTCTAGTGTCTTACTTCATGCCACCATAAAGATCTATCACTAGAATCCCCATAAGGACAAGAAAAACAAGTCGATCCACGACAACCAAGAAAAGGGACTCAACTGAGAGTCCGACCTCCTAAAGCCACAAAGATGGTTTGGAAAAAGAAATCTCCACAAAACTAGACTTATGCCAATGCATGAACACAACCTCCAATGATCATAGCCACATAAAATGAATTGATTACAACCCGCAAGTGGACCATTCTCAAATTTCAACGTAAGAATAGTCCTAATTCATCAAATGTTTTTCCTATCCAAAAATGGATTTGTGGATTATTTTTTTGGTTTTATCTCATGATCCATGCGAGTAATGCAATGTGCTTTGGTGATCATGTGGATATAGATGCTTGGATGAATTTGCTTAATATATCTTGTTAAGAAAAATTCTCGTGTTGTTATTTTCTTTTCCTTCAAGCATTATCGACTACGAGTCTTGTTAATGCATGTTGCTTATATCCAATACTCTGGTGTTCCTTTTGCAATGGAGCTCGTGTATATGGAGCATGGCAAATTCATTGTTGAAGGACATCGCTTGGACCATGTCACAAGTCATTGAGAGATGCATAGAGTTTGGATGAAACTACGCATATGATGGCTATGGCAGTTCATCTTGGGCCTGGCAACTTGGAGAGAGTTGACTATTCTCTTCTCAAGAGTCGGCGATGCATGCATCCAAGGCCAAGATAAGTTACAGAAGAGGCTAATTCATCTTCTAGAAAACCTGTTATTCGTATTTTTGCTCAATGGGAGGTTAGTGAAGAAGAAGCAATTCTTTCATCATCAGACGCCCATACTATTAACAGATTACTTCCTATAGAAGAGCAATCGAGATGGGATTGAAGGGATGCACTAGCACTTTCAAATATTGCTATGTGAGTCAAGAGGCATATTATACCTCATATCAGGTCTTGCAAAACCTCTCATCAGGCTTGGTTGGAGTTAAGAATATCTATCAGAGTAGAAACCCTACCAAGAAAGCTCATCTAAGGAGAAAGCTAGCTCAGATGAAGAGATGGTAAACACACTTCTAAAATCACTTCCATCTACATATCGTGCTTTTGTTACCTCTTTATCTCTCTCTACAAGAGATAGAGAACTTTTATTTGAAGAGCTACTGTTCCTCTTAATTCAAGATGAAGATCAACAAAAGGGTATGGAAGAGAATGATGAAGCTATGTTATCATCGTCGAAGGGAAAAAAGAAGAAGGAGAAGAACAGGCAACAATCCAAGAAGGAAAGTAAGTCTTCCAATCCTAGGCCTTCTAGTTTTTTTTTCTAATACTTCCTCTACACCCAAAGAAAAATCTTCGACTACATGTGATTCAAAGAAAGAAGTATGCCATTATTGTAAGAAACTAGGTCATTATATAGCAAAATGCAAAGCAAGGGATTTCAATGAGAAGAATAAAGCATCAGATAATAGTGTTGAAGATGATCCAAAACCTAAATCTTCAAAGGTAGATTCATATGCATGTGCTACTATTGAAGAAGTAGCTTTTGATCATGCAACATTAAATGCAATCTCAGATAATCCTTGGATTTTTTATTCTGGAGTTACTAAGCATATAACAAGTTGTAGAAATGTATCTTCTTCCCTTTCTAACTCTTTAGGTAGAAGAGTGACCATTGCAGATGGTCATGATTTAGATGTTGTTGGTGTTGGAGAAGTGAACCTTAAGGCAAGAGCAGGTGGAAATTTCAAAATTTCTAATGTTCTTTATTTTCCATACATGAAGAAGAATTTTCTCTTTATCTCTACTTTCTTATCACATGGTTATAAAGTATTCTTTAAGAAAGATTCATCTCAAATCCTCTCCCCTAATGAAGAGTGTTGTCTACTTCAAGGTGAAAACAAAAATGGCATATTTGTATTGTACAAAATTAGTCATGCTAATGTTGCTAATTCTAGTACACCTAAGGAGAACATGAAGTTGTGGCATGCTAGATTTGGCCAGATCAGTTACACAATTCTCAAACATATCAAAGATCAGGGTACGGTGGAGTGTTTGCCTACATTCAAAAAAATGGATGGCTGTTATGCAATCAGAATATAATGCTATTATGAAGCATGGTACTTATTCTTTATGTGATTCGACTCCACAAATAGTCCATTGACACTAAATGGATATACAAGCAGAAACATAAGCATGATGGAACAATTGATAGGTATAAGACTTGGATTCTTTCCAAAGGTTACGCTTAAGACGAAGGCATTGAGTCTTATGAGACATTTTATCCTACGTGTCATATGACTACTATTTGTAGTATCTTTTGAGTTGCAACCTCCAATGCATCAAGGTTGGAATATACATTAGTTGGAAATTAAAGTTGCATTTTTTAATGGCAATTTACATGAACAAGTGTATATTTTTTAGCTTAGTGGATTTGTGGAAAAAGGCCATAAGAAAAGTTCTAGATTGATTAAGCTCTTAGGCTTCATGAACCAATAGCTCCCCTTCATGCCTAAGAAACTTGAGTCTTCAATCCTTCAACATTTCTTGAAGTACAATCATAGCCTTGAACCTATTTAATATGATTTGTTCATCATATCGCCACATTGTTGTTGTGTGGATAGATATGAGGGTTCAATTTCCTTGCTCATGATTTTTTCCCTAACATAGGGATAATGGACTTCTATGTGTTTGTTCTTAGCATGATAAATTAGATTTTTTGCAAGGTGAAGTTATCTTATATTATCTCCAAAGATATGAGGAGTGGAAAACTGGATACCCATATTTGAGTACACGGTCTTGATCCACATGGCTTCCTGGGTTGCATCAACTAAACCTCTATATTTAGCTTTTGTTGATGAAAGGGCAACAATGGGTTGCTTCTTAGATGACCACGAAATAAGCTTTGTACCTAGAAAAGTAAGATAACCAGAAGTACTTCTCCTTTTATCTTTAGAGCCTACCCGATCTACATAAGAGAAGAGTTATATGTCTATATCAGAAATATATGGATAATGTAGACCTTCATTTATGTTTCCCTTCAGATACTTGAGTATCCTCTTAGTTGTTTCCATGTGTGGTTACCTAGGAGTATGCATGAATTGACTTGCAAAACTTACACTATTGCAAATATCTTACCTGGTCAATGTTGCATAATTCAAACTTCCCATTAAGCTTTGATAGCTTCTTATCTCTTCAATTGGCTCCCCTTCATGAGCACTTATCCTCGAGCTTATCCCTATGGATGTACCTACAACATTAGCATTCTCCATCTTGGACTTGGATAGCATATCCTTGATGTATTTCCTTTGGGTTCCTATGTTACGGATCTTGAATTCCTCCTTCATCTATGGCTTGATCCTCCAACTACCTTCAAAGCACATAGGTTATTTTATTGCACTTTTCTCAAATCTATAAGGTATATTTGACTCTCCAATAGTGTAAGGGCTAGTCTTGTGTTGGTTAACTGGACCAAACTTCAACACTTAGTATTAAAGATTTCTACTATCTTCAAGCTACTTCAAATATTTAGAGTCGTATTAGAATTACATCACGATGAGTGATGGCTTACCCTCAATGATTGAGAAGCTTCATAGGAACAACTATGTTGCTTTGCAAATGAGAATGGAATCTTATTTTCAAAGTAGAAATCTTTATGGGATTGTAGGAGATGATGAAGCTCTGGCAACTCCAAGATCCAAACGAGGACCTACACAAGAGGAGACTAAGAAGCTCAGACTTGCGTGTGCAAAAGATGCTCAATCCAAGTCATATATATTAAACTCTATCTCTACTTTTATGTTACCACATATTAGAGGAATCAAAATATCTCAAGAGACTTGGGGTGCACTTAAGACCTTCTTTTGTGCTAGCAAAAAAGCTAGGAAGAACCATCTATGGAGTGAGTTCAACCAAACGAAGAAGACATCAAACCAAACTATCATAGAGTTTGTCACCAAAGTCAAGGAGGCTACATATCAAATAGCTTCAATTGGAGAGTAGATTGAAGAAGAGGCCATCATGAGACAAATTTTGAATGGAATCATAAATGATAAGCAATGGCAATCCTTCACTACAACATATTATCTTATCATGGATGTGCAAACTCCAAATTTCAAAATTTTCTTTGGACATCTCTTCAATCAAGAGGACAAAAACAATCTGAAGGAAACTAATTCTTATCAAGGTAACTCAACAAGTGCTCTTTATGTAGATTAAAAAAAATAAGAAGCACAAATGCAAGAAGAACGAAGTTGATAATGATGAGATTTCGCAAGCCAGCTATGCAGGCAAGAGCAAGTGGAAAGGGAAGAAGAAAGGAGTAAAGCATGATAAGTTAGAAGGATAGGATGTTCAACCTTGTGCCATCTGTAACAATCCTAACCACACCATTAAAGTTGTTGGTTCAATGGAAGGACTCAAAAAGGAAGTGGTAGAGGTGGATTTGGCAATACTAGAGGCAGAGGTGGACACAACTTGAACAATAAGAATAGAAGTCACAATAGAAGGGATCTCAACAACTACTGAGAAGAACAATAACATGAAGACTCATTACTCCTAATGAATCTTGGTCACAAAGAAGGTAAAGAAGATGAATATCTATTATGTATACTATATTCTGGTTATTCAAACCATGTTGCAGGCAACATTGCTCTTCTATCTGACTTGGAAAGTCCCGAGCATAAGCATGAAGTACAAATAGGGGATGATACCAAGCACAATGTGGAGAAGATTGAAATTTTCATAGCTCCCAATGGCAAGAAAAATATTCTAAGTAAGGTTCTCTATGTATCCACCAAAACCTAATAAGTATAGACCAAATAGGTGAAAAGGATTGCAATTTAGGTTCACCTAACATGGAGCTTATATGGAAGATCCATGTCAAGGCTTCAAGAAGATATCCATAGGTGAGAAGCATGGTAGAGTCTTTACTTTTGAAGTAGGAGAAACAAGGAACATAGCTCTAATCAACTTTGGGACTCAAACCCTAAGTGAGCTTGAAGTGTGGCATAAAAGACTTGCTCATGTAAATGAAAGAACCTTGAAAGATATATGCAGGGATCAAAGTGTTCTAGGGCTCCCAAACATATCAAAGCTACACATGATCAATAGATGTGATGCTTGTCAAATTGGGAGGGTGTAATAAAGTAAGTCTATGGTCTAGGGATCCGACTGCTTCAGACAGATGTGAAATCAGATACCGTTTGATCACTCGTCTGTAGGACAAAGATCTCAAGAATAGAGTCAAGGATAAGTTCATGTGCTCTCTTATTCAAGTGATCCACTTAGCCTAGTGGTTAAGTCTCATGGTTGTGAGGGAGGAGGTCTTGGGTTCAATCCCCATGGGGAGCATGGGGAGAGAGTTTTGCCCAAGGAACTCTAGAGCCTTCTAACTCAAGCTAAGGTGAGTTAACTTGAGTCTTGAGAGACTTAACTCGAGTGGCGAGTACAACCACCACTAGTGGACTCTAGTGGAAGGCATGAAAGGAGTGGAGGAGATTTCACATGCACTTGTGGACTCTAGTTACATTTGTGGTCCTCATTGATTCTAGTAGCTATATATACAGGCACAAGGTTGGGAGGAGATTCATCTCTCTAGCACGTGGTGGTCGTAATCCTTGTTCTCTTGCAGAGGGCACAAAGAAAACCTTTCAACCACAAAGGCTACATCCACAACACTCTTTTGGATTTTGTACACATTGATGTGTGGGTTCAAGAACCTTTATTGGCAGGTTCAAGGTATTATTTTTGTTTTGTTGATGATCGCAATAGATGGACAATTTTGTACTTTATCAAGAATAAAAGTGAAGTGTTTGAATGCTTCAAGATGTACCTATCGCATGTGGAAAATCATACAAGAAGATTAGTAAAGAAAATCACATTTGATGGAGGTGGAGAATAGTTCTCCAAAGAGTTTGATGAGTATTTTTAGGATAAAGGCATCAAAAGGGAACTAATTACAAGGTAATCATCTCAACTGAATGGTATTGCACAAAGGAGGAACAAAACCCTAGTTTTATCAACTAGGACAATGCTTGAAGAGAAGAAGTTATCACATTATATATGGGTAGAAGCAATCTCAACTCTTGTGTATCTTGTGAACAAACTTTCATCAAAATCTCTTTAAGGTATGACTCCTTATGAAGCTTGGAATGGTAGAAAATGAAGTCTAGTTCATTGCAAGGTTTCTGGTAGTTTAACATATGTACATGTACCTTCACAAATCAGAGATAAACTAGATGAAATGGCAACTAAGACTACAATACTTTAGTGGGACACCTATTAAGTACATATGCTACACACATAACTGCCTCAAGGTAGAAACTATGTGGTAAAGCCTGACTCTTGACCATACACCTCGTCATCTCTATGAGTGATGTGTTCTTCCATTCGGCAACTCCATTTTGTTGAGGTGTATATGAAATTGTACACTGATGTTTTATCACATGTTGAGCCAAAAATGCATTAACGTCAGAAGACATATATTCCTCCCCCTCGATCAGAATAGAGGCTGCCCATTTTACATGCTCACATATTTTCAACAAAAACGAGAAATTGTTTGAAGCACATAAACACTTCAGAATTTTCCTTCAATGAATATACCTATGCATGCCTGGAAAACTCATCAATGAGAGGCACGAAGTAAAGAAAGTTTCCAAAAGAAGGTGTCTGCATAGGACCACAGACATCACTGTGAACAAGCTGTAATTTTTTAGTAGCTCGAATTGAACCATCTTTTGGGAAGGAGGAATGCTGCATTTTGCCCAAAATACAACCTTCACATACATGTTTACCAAGTGCCTCAAGTTTGGGCAGAGAGGACACCATTTCAAATTTCTGCAGGCATAGCGAACTAGCAAAATTTAGATGAACAAAGCATGCATGAAAAAGTTTTGCATCTGATATAGCTTGAGAATCATGGACTGCATATGCAGAATCATTCATAGATTTGTCATAGTCTATGAGCTTATATGGCCCACGACATAAAATGCCAGAAGTAATAATCACATCGCCATAGAGAGATCATCAACTATACATCTATCATCAACAAATTTCACAACCAAGCCAATCTTGGCTAATGCAAAGAATGATAACATATTTTTCTTGATCCCTGGCGCAAATAAAGCATCTTAAAATGTAAAAGAACTACCCTCAGTAGTAGTCAAAATGATCTTACCAACTCCCACAACAGGATAAAAGGAGTTGTTGGCACATGTGACAATATTCATTGTAGGAGCAGGCTCAAGTGAAGTGAAGAAACTATGTTGTGAGGTAATATGTTTGGTTACCCCACTATCAAAGTACCAAACATCTAAGTCTACAGTAGACATACATTGTAAATGCCCATTCTTCAATCTGCACAAGATTAGCAGACTCCGTTTTTAGTGTAGAGGCCTTTGCAACAACCATTCCTGCCTCTTTCTTCTTTGCCTCTTTTTTCGCTAGTTTTGGATAATTCTTTATGACATGATCATTTGCTTTACAGTATTTGCAAAACAATTTCTTCTTTTTTGTTTTCTTCTTGTCTCTATCATCCTTCTTTGATTGTGCAGAATTAACAGATTTCTACTCACTAGCAGAAGAGCTCCATTTACCTTTGCCCTTCTCACTAGCCAGGAAAGCTTGATCTACAACATGCATAATGGACCTATTCTGCCTAGATTGATCTTCGTGGAAAAGAACAGAGACTAACTCCTCAAATATTAAGGCATTTCGGTTGCCTTTCATCATCAAACAAAGAGTGGAAGAAAAACTCTGATATGAATCAGGAAGATCATTCAGAATAGTCTGCAGAAGTGAATGGTCAGGTAAGACCATCAGTAGAAATCAACTGTTCTTTCAAATCTTTGATCTTTGTGAGAAAACTTTCCATGGGATCACGTTCATTCATGAACTCACTCTCCAACTCTTTCTGGAGGTAAGCAATACGAGCCTCATTCCGTGCTTGGTATAAAGTGGTAAGTGTATCCCAAGCATCCTTAGTTGTTCTATAAGAGCAAACGTGAGGAATAATGTTATGTTTGATAGACAAGGCTGTCAATGCATGTGCCTGAGCATCTATGCCATCCCAAAAATTTTACTTTGCAGTAGGTGTAGAAGGAGCTGCAACACGAACAGGAATATGAAGAATATAGTCATCTTCAACACCATCTGCATCACCTTCAATAAACTATGTTTGCAAGTGAAATAGGATGTTTTTCAACACCGTGCACAATATTCCACAATCCCTTTCCAACCAATACATGACGCATCATATAAGCCCACAATGGTAAATGATACCATCCAACTTATCCTCAATAGCCAACATACGGAATACATCACTGCTTTCAGCCATGGCCACTGACTAAAATATATTGATGCAGAAAAATGTTTATATCTAAAAAAGTTGAACAAAACTACGAAGACAAGTTCATTGTAGATGAGTTGTGGACAACACAAGAGCCTATATAAGGACTCAAAAACACTTTTACTATAATCTTAGAGCAATATACATATCGGTTTCTGTCAACCACCTTGCTGTTCTTCATTTTTTGCATCATCATCTCCACTTTCTATCATATTGCAGGAGCTAGTTCTCTCCACGGTAATCCAATTCTTATGAATAACGATTCAATTCGAAGATAATAGTGTCTAGTGTATGTGTACAAAGTTGTGTAACATTTGATTCAGTAAATTTTTAGAAACAAGTGAGTTAAGGTCTCAAGGTCTATCTCTACACATCCTTGAAAAATCGAGATTACCACTAATCAAAGTTGAGCTTATATTGGCATATTTTTTTATGATAAATTATTATCATGTGCATATTAGCTACCCAAATCTTTATGCGAACTTAATCTAAGAGGGATTCTTCCATTTGTAATCAGGCTGGCTATACTTAACCTTTGATGTTGCTTGAATCAACTCAAAATAGCAAGTTTTTTAATCAAGTCATTGTGCAATTCTATGCGTTTTGTGTCAGTCATTTCTCATTGATCTTCCAAAGAACATAGGGTATTTTATTGTACTATTCTCAAGACTGTAAGGTATATTTGACTCTCAAAGATTGTAAGGGTTGGTCTTGTGTTGATATTAGCTAGACCAAACTTCAACACTTAGGATTAAAGATTTCTACTCCATTCAAGCTACTCCAAGTATTCAGAGGTTCTACTAAGTTTCCCTCCCTCCCTCCCTCCCTCCCTCCCTCTCCCTCTCTCCCTCGCACCCTCCCTCCCTCCCCCCCTTCTCTCTCTCTATACATACGTATGTACGTACATACATACATACATGCATACATACATATGCATTTGTACATACATACATACATACATACATACATACATACATACATACATACATACATACATACATACATACATACATACAAACTTTCATACATGCATACATACATACATACATGCATACATACATGCATACATACATACTTTCATACAAACATGCATCAAAAACTATACCTAAAATTAGCCATTTCATACATACATACATACATGTGTACATACATATGCATATGTACGTACCAACTTACATATATACATACATACAAACAAACTTTCATACATACATACTTTCATAAAGACATGCATAAAAAACTATCCCTAAAATTAGCCATTTTTTATGTCAAAATCCACTTTTGAAAATATGTCCAAAAACCATTTGTTGTAAGTTATTCCATAATTGTGCAAGTTGAGGTATCGTCAAAGTTGAGTGATTACCTAACCCCTCAAAATTTTAAAAGACTTTTTGGTGCTCAAATCAGATCTCAAATGAGGGTTTAGGACCTATTTTCAACTAGGGTGGCCATCATAGTGTGAAGATGGTCATTTTCAAAAACTCACATATAAAAGTGAACTTACCCTCATTTGTAACTTCTTTTCGTTCACATTCATTCTCTCTTCCTATTGTACATTATCAAGTCCTTGTTGAACATTGAATTTGAAAAATCATCAACAAGATAAAGGGACTTGTAGGAAATGTTGAAGTAAAATGCGGAAAAAAGAAACATCTAAAAAGGTAGAAATAGGTAAATCAAGAAATTAACTCAACTCACGCAAATGAAGTTGGAAGTTTTAGCCTCTTCTATGTCAGTCCTCTCATCAACAAGTGCATCAAGAACATCTACATCACAAATGGAATGATTTGCATTATCATTTGGAACATATAAAGACTTAGAAATTTGCTTATTTGGACAAGCACTTGACTAACCAGGTGTAAAAAGAGGCAATAAAGTGTCATACACATCCTATGGGCTAACTTATGTCTTCCTATTACATGAAAGTAATGGCTGAATTGCATTTTTACAAAAACTAAAATCCTAACCAAAATATGTTTAATATGTGGAGCATTAACACACACACACACTATATATATATATATATATATATATATATATATATATATATATATATATATATATATATATATATATATATATATATATATATATATATATATATATATATATATATAGAAGCAAGGTCGTATATATTTTTGCAAAAAAGGATTTTCTTCAATGGAAGGAAAATACAAAAATGAAAAATGGAAGTATTTACTTCTGCAAGTAGTGGAGATCAAAAGAGAATCAATCAAAAGAGAATCAATCAAAAGAGAATCAAATCCAAAAAGCTGAACTGGAAGAGGAGTGGCTACTCAAAGTAGCGGAAGAGTTATGAAGAAGAGCTCTCAGAATCATCATGAGAGTTCTTGGTCACTTGGCTATAAAAGAGGCAAGGGAGGACACGCAAGGATAGAGGAAGAAGGCATGGAAGTCCACTTGTAGGTAGTTCATTTGTTTTGAGTTATTTCGTTCTCTTCACTCTCATAGACTATGTCCAACCACATACCAATTTCTGGGTAGCCTTTTGTGAGAGTTATAGCTCTCAATGTATGTATCGAGTTTTAGAGTTTAAAGATTGATTGGAAAGATTATCTTGAGTATGTATTTTTTTTAGAACTTTTTTATCAAATTCTTTATGCTCCATGCATTATTCAATTTTTAGTGAAGTCTAGTTTTCAACCTAACTAAGTGAACAGGCAGCCTGTTTTGAGGCAAAGGGTTGCCAAATCAAAACTAATCCAAATTGAGTTTTTGATAGCTCATTTGAAAGCTATAAGTGTCTAGATTGAGTGCCCAAAGTTTCAACGTCATTGCATTTTTCCGTTGCTATGAGTTTGCATTTGAAGGTTCAGTTGTTGGCAAAAGTCTTGATCCTGAGAAGGTCTTCTACACTTTACATTGCAAATAGGAGAGGAATTCTCCATCAATTGGTATCAGAGCATTGGACCTTGAAGAGGCAAAGTAGTGGAGCTGAAGTAAATGAAAGGAGAAGGTACAAATCAAGGGGGAGCTTTGTGAAATCAAGAAAGAGCACGACAATGTACTTGAGGTAAACTTCAATCTTGGAAGTTTTCAATGATTGATTTAAGACAACAAGTTGAGAAGTTAGAAAAAGATAATTTTCAGTCTTGGAGAATGACAAATTACCTTAAAGGTAAAGGTTTATGGAATCTAGTTACTAGAGATGATCCACAATTGGTGGACCTTCAAAATCCCAACATTACTCTGACACAAAGGAGACAATTTACTGATTGGGAAGAGAGGAACTGAAGGGTGATGTTCCTCATCTCACAGGTTATTTCTAACACTATGATTGGTCATGTGCAAAGCTTAGAAACATCCAAGGAAGTTTGGGAAGCATTGGACAAGGTGTATGCTACCTCAACAAGATCTCGAAGGATGCAACTCAAGAACAAGCTCAACAGCATGAAGAAAAGCTCAAATCAGAGCATTAGTGAGTATACATTGAACATCAAGGAGTTTCGAGATCAGCTAGCATCAGTTGGATGGAAGATAGAAGAGGAACACATCGTCCAAATAGCCCTCAGTGGATTGAGGAGTGAAGAGAAGTGGAAGCCCCTCATCATAAACATTTTTTATAGAGACCCTCTACCAACATTCGATGCGGTTATACCAAATCTTGTGGCTAAAGTGCTTGCTCAACAAGGAGAAGGCATCAAAGGTAAGGATAGCCATAGTCAAATGTTATATGCAGGTCGAGGTAGAGGAAGGAACTCAAGAGGAGACTCAAGAGGAAGGGGAAGAAGCTACAACAACACAAATTCCAGCCAACACAACTCGGAGGACAACAAAGATAACTCAAATGACAACACACATGGAAGAGGTCAAGGAAGAAATAGAGGAAGAGGTCAAGGTTCATAGAATCCTCATAAAGGTATAAAATGTTATCATTGTGGTAAACTAAGACATTATGCAAATGATTGTTGGCAAAAAAATGGAAGGTTGAATGGAGGCAACCAAAGGAGCCAAAATAACCATGCGATCAAGTGAAGGAGACAAGCAAACCATGCTTGCCATGAAGCATGAGTACAACAACCCGAAAAGTGATGATAAAAAATGGTTTATAGATTCAGGTTGCAGCAACCATATGGCATGCGAAGGAGATTTATTCACAAAGCTACAAGCTCCAAGTGGAAAAGGATGTGTGGAGATCGGTGATTAAACTCAACACGCAATTGAGCATGTTGGAGATATCAAGCTTGGAGACAAGAAGGTATTGACTGATGTTCTTCATGTTCCTACTATTGCAAAGAATTTTATTTCAGTAGGACAAATGGTAGATAAAGGATATCATGTTATCTTCAATGAAAATGGTGGCTTTATAAAGAATCCAAAAGAAGGATTCAAGGTCATTGCTGTTGATATATTTAGGTAGTGATGTGTGTGAACACTCTAGGACCGCCGGGGCACTTTTTTCCCTCTTTAGGAGGTTTTTTTCCCCCGGCTTGTATATACGCCTATTGCCCTAATGGGCTACTTATCTTTGTACATTCTCTAGTAATACATTCAGTCTTGTGTGTTGTGCTCCAAGCTTCTTCCTCTTCCTTGTGCTGTTCGCGTGCTTCCGCAGACGTCTAACTCCAACAATTGGTATCAGAGCAGGTCGTTGATTCTTCTAGGGCGCCGTCGACACTCCTCCGTTTGCAGTCTCAGATTCACACAAAATTTGGTGAGCATACTCAGGGTGTTTTTGAGATCAGAACTGCTTCGCTCTGTGGTGCCGAAATCGCGATCTGAGCTCGTTTCGGCCTCCGAACGCACTATCGCAGTGCTTGTGTAGGCTATTTCGTCCTTTTGTGCCAAAGGTATATACCAGTTTCTGTTCGCCAGTTTAAGCGTCTCGAAGTCTGCTACAGGTCTAGCAGAACTCGTCTGGGCAGTTCTGTTCAACTTTTTGAGATACAGTCAATTTTCTGCATCAAGGTATTTTAGTCACCGGCCATGGCTGAAAGCAGTGATGTATTCCGTATGTTGGCTGTTGAGGATAAGTTGGATGGTACCAACTACCCATTATGGGCTTATATGATGCGACATGTACTGGTTGCAAAAGGATTGTGGAACATTGTGCAGGGTGTTGAAAGACGTCCTGTTACACCTGTAACGACAGGTACTGCAAATACAAGTGTTGGAGCTGATGAAGATGGTGTCGAAGATGATATTCCGCAGATTCCTGTTCGTGCTGCTCTTTCTGTTGCACCTACTGCAGAGCAGATTCGTTGGGATGGCAGAGATGCCCAAGCACATGCATTGATAGCTTTGTCTGTCAAACGTGCCATTATTCCTCACATTCACTCTTGCAGAACAGCAAAGGATGCTTGGGATACACTTACCACTTTGTACCAGGCTAGGAATGAGGCTCGTGTTGCTTACCTCCGAAAACAGTTGGAGAGTGAGCACATGAATGAAGGTGATTCGATGGACAGTTTTCTTACAAAGATCAAAGACCTGAAGGAACAATTGATTTCTGCTGATGAGGTTATACCAGATAGCTCACTTGTGCAGACCGTTCTGAATGGCCTTCCTGATTCATATCAGAGTTTTGCCTCTACTCTTCGATTGATGATGAAAGGCAATCCGAATGCCTTGTCATTTGAGGAATTAGTCTCTGTTCTGTTGCAAGAAGATCAGTCCAGGCAGAACAGGTCCATTATGCGTGTTGCAGATCAAGCTTTCCTGGCTAGTCAGAAGGGCAAAGGAAAATGGAGCTCTTCTACTAGTAAGCAGAAATCTGCAAATGTTGCACAATCAAAGAACCAGGATAAAGATGAGAAGAAATCAGAAAAGCAGAAATTGTTCTGCAAGTACTGTAAAGGAAATGATCATATTATAAAGAACCGTCCAAAATTGGCTGCTAAAGAGGCAAAGAAGAAAGAGGCTGGAATGGTTGTTGCAGAGGCCTCTACACCAAAAACAGAGTCTGCAAATCTTGTGCAGGAAGAAGAATGGGCGTTTACTACTGTTTGCAGTTTTGACCCATCTTCTCATGATCAGTGCATGTCTGCAGTAGACTCAGATGTTTGGTACTTTGACAGTGGGGCAACCAAACATATTACCTCGCAGCGTAGTTTCTTCTCTTCACTCGAGCCTGCCCCTACAGGGAATACTGTCACATGCGCCAATAACTCCTCTTATCCTGTTATGGGAGTTGGTAAGATCATTCTGACTACTGCTGATGGTAGTTCTTTCACTTTGTCAGATGCTTTATTTGTGCCAGGGATCAAAAAGAACCTGTTATCAGTTTCTGCATTAGCCAAGATTGGCTTGGTTGTGAAATTCATTGATGACAGGTGTACAGTCCATGATCTCTCAAATGGCGATGTGATTATTGCTTCTGGCATTTTATGTCGTGGGCTGTATAAGCTCATAGACTATGAAAAATCTGTGAATGATTCGGCATGTGCAGTTCATGATTCTCAAGCTATGTCAGATGCAAAGCTTTGGCATGCACGCTTTGGTCATTTGAATTTTGCTAGTTTGTTACGCCTGCAGAAATCTGAAATGGTGTCCTCTTTGCCCAAACTTGAGGCACCTGGAAAACATGTTTGTGAAGGCTGTATTTTGGGCAAAATGCAGCGTTCTTCCTTTCCAAAAGATGGTTCAGTTCAGGCTATGCAGAAATTGCAGCTTGTACATAGTGATGTCTGTGGTCCTATGCAGACACCCTCTTTTGGAAATTACCTTTACTTCGTGACTTTCATTGATGATTTTTCCAGGCATGCATGGGTATATCCACTCAAAGCAAAGTCCGAAGTGTTCATGTGCTTCAAACAGTTTTTGGTTTTGGCTGAAAATCTGTCAGCATGTAAAATGGGCACCCTCCGTTCTGATCGAGGGGGGGAATATATGTCTTCAGATTTTAATGCATTTCTGGCTGAACGTGGGATAAAACACTAGTGTACAGTGCCGTATACACCTCAACAGAATGGAGTTGCTGAACGAAAGAACAGGTCACTCATGGAGATGGCGAGGTGCATGGTCAAAAGTCAGGCTTTACCACATAGTTTCTGGCTTGAGGCTGTCATGTGTGCAGCATATGTACTGAACAGGTGTCCCACGAAAGCGTTGCAGTCTATCACTCCATATGAGGCTTGGCATGACCGCAAGCCATCTGTTGCTCATCTGCGTGTTTTTGGTTGTTTGGCATATGCATTAGTGCCTGAACAACATCGTAGAAAATTGGATGATAAGGCAGTAAAATGTATTTTTGTTGGGTACAGTTCTGAAAGTAAAGGCTATCGTCTGTATCATCCACAGACTAAACGCATTCTGGTTAGCCGTGATGTTGTCTTTGTGGAAGATGCTATTCAGCCATTGCTTTCATGTACTAAGGAGACATCTGTTAGCTCCAAAGACATGTATGATACTTTGATGCCTCTTTTTACAGGTGGACAGGCTAGCGCTGGTCCTAATGAGGCAACTTCTCAGCCTTTGCAGGTTTCATATGATGATGCAGATCATGCCATTTCTGATGCAGATTTACATGATGCACTTGTTGATGAGAGAGCTGATATTGAATAGGCAAAAACTATGCCAAAATGGCTGGTGCAGACTTTGCGTGACAGCAAATTAGATGCACCTTTGTCATATCGTACTCGTTCAGGCTCTCATAGTACCTCCTTTGCATCAGATTGCTATGCTATGGCTGCATCTAGTCTCTGTGATGAGAATGAGCCTGTTTCTTTTGATGAAGCACAAAATTCAGAAAATTGGATGGCTGCTATGCAATCTGAATATGATGCTATAATGAAGAATGGTACATGGTCTTTATGTGACTTGCCTCCTGGCAAGAAGGCCATTGGCACTAAGTGGGTATACAAGCTGAAGCGTAAACTTGATGGTACAGTTGACAGGTATAAGGCTAGGCTTGTTGCAAAGGGTTATGCGCAGGAAAGAGGCATTGATTTTGATGAGACCTTTGCACCTACATGTCGTATGACTACTGTTCGGAGCATTTGTGCACTTGCAGCCCATCATGGTTGGAATGTACATCAGTTGGACATTAAAACAGCATTTCTGAATGGTGACTTGCATGAAGAAGTGTATGTTTTTCAGCCCCGTGGCTTTGTGCAGAAAGGGCATGAAAACCAGGTGTGCAGGTTAAAGAAGGCGTTATATGGTTTAAAGCAAGCACCACGTGCTCGGTATGAGAAAATACATGCCTATCTGATTGCACATGGTTTTGAGAACAGTCCAACTGAAAGCACCTTATATGTTAAGCGTGCTAATGATGTGCTTTTGATCATTGTTGTCTATGTAGACGACATGCTGCTCACTGATCCTCTTGAGAAGCATATTGCTGATTTCAAGGCTGATTTGCATGCCTCATTTGAGATGTCTGATTTGGGGCATTTGCATCACTATTTGGGCATTCAGTTTATGCAAGTTGATGGTGGAATGGCTTTGTGTCAAACGAAATATATTGACACATTATTGCAGCGTTTTGGCCTTGAAGACTGTAAGCCTATTGCCACTCCTATGGAGACAGGTTTACGATTGAGTCTTCATGATGCTGGAGATGCATTTGATGCTGTTCTCTATCAGCAGGCTGTTGGATGCTTGATTTACTTATGCATTACTCGGCCAGATATTCAGTTTGCTGTCTCACAGATGAGCAGGTTTATGCATTGCCCAGGAGTCACGCATTGGAAAGCGGTTAAGCGCATCTTTCGCTACTTGAGTGGTACTCGGCTACTTGGGTTGTTTTATCCCAAGGGGGGATCACTACCGCCAGATTTGCATGCTTTTTCTGACTCAGATTGGGCTGGTTGCTATGACACTCGTGTGTCCACCAGTGGTTTTTGCTTCATGCTTGGTAGCTCATGTATATCTTGGTTGAGCAAGAAGCAGCCTACTGTGGCCACTTCCAGTTGTGAGGCTGAGTATAGGGCAGCTTTCACAGCGACTGTTGAGTGTGTGTGGCTCAGACGCCTTATGGCTGATTTCGGTGTTGGCCAGTCTTCTTCCACCACCATCTTCACTGACAGTCAGAGCGCATTGGCAGTTGCGAGGAACCCTGTGTTCCATGCTCGCACTAAGCACATTGAGGTGCATTATCACTATGTCAGGGAGAGGTTCTCTACTGGGGAGATCAGCTTGGCATATGTGCCCATGCAGGAGAACATTGCAGACCTTTTCACGAAGGCTCTGCCTAGGGAGAAGTTTGAAGCTTTCCGCAAAGCTTTGGGCTTACTTCCTTTTGTGGAGTGATTTCCACATAGCTCGGCACTTCCTTATACATGAGTGCCAACTCCTTGTTCACCGCATCACTCCCAGGGGGGATTTGTTGATATATTTAGGTAGTGATGTGTGTGAACACTCTAGGACCGCCGGGGCACTTTTTCCCTCTTTAGGAGGTTTTTTTCCCCCGGCTTGTATATACGCCTATTGCCCTAATGGGCTACTTATCTTTGTACATTCTCTAGTAATACATTCAGTCTTGTGTGTTGTGCTCCAAGCTTCTTCCTCTTCCTTGTGCTGTTCGCGTGCTTCCGCAGACGTCTAACTCCAACAATTGCTCGAGGAAGGAAAGAAGGTAGGATGTTCACTTTGGACATTCAACAACCACATGGAAACGTGATGTATATTCAATTTGAAAACAAGAGGATTGCTGAAATCCATTTGTGGCACAAAAGGTTTGGGTATATCAACATTCCCAAGCTCAAGGACATGAGCAACCATGAAGTGGTAAGAGGTCTTCCAAGATTCAATGATGTAGGACTACATGAGTTTTGTGAAGCATGCCAACTAGGAAAGCAAACTCGACAACCATTCAAAAAGAGCAACTATGTGGCAAGGAATGTCGTCGACTTGATACACACGGATATATGGGGACCATCACAACAACCATCGGTGGCTGGTAATAGATATTTTATCACTTTTATTAATGACCATTCAAGAAAAGTATGGATGTTTTGCATAAAACAAAGATCAGATGTATTCTCCATGTTCAAGAGATTTAAAGCACAGGTAGAAAAGGAAACAGGACGCTACATAAAGACCTTGAGGTCTGATGGAGGAGAGAATATTTCTCCAAAGAATTTTCAGATGTTCTTTATGAGAATAGCATCAAGCGACAATTTACATGTAGGTACATGCCTCAACAAAATGGAATTGCTGAAAGGTAAAATAGACATATCACAGAAGTTGCAAGATGCATGCTCAACGAGACGAAGGTGCCACTTAACTATTGGGCTGAAGTAGTTAGTACGGCTGTTTATTTGATGAAAGAGTGCACAATGGCTAGAGTGCATAATTTAACTCTCGAGGAGGTTTACTCCGGTAAGAAACCTGACCTTACACATCTCTAAGGTTTTGGATGTGTGTGTTACGTTCACATCCCTCAAGAACTAAGGACAAAGATGGAGGCAAAGTCAGAGAAATGTATTTTCATTGGATATTCATTGGAGCAAAAGGGATACAAGTGCTACAATCCAGTGACAAGGAGCTACGAGTCTCTAGAGATGTGGTATTTGATGAGCTAAGACCATGGTTTGAAGAGAAGGGGAAATAGAAGATTCTTGAAGAAGATTGCGAAGATGATGGAGGTGCTATCCAAGAAGAATTTCAGCAAACAAGCACTCAAATGTCAGGTCCAAAAGCTTCTACATCACTTGGAGAAAGCTCAACATGGAAGGGGAGACTAAGGAGTCATTCCTCATCACCAACATCAGGTTATGGAAGATTTGAAGCTGAAAGTGCTGCCCAAAATAGTGATTCAAATGCAAGTTAGGAAGAGTATGAATTACACCAAAGGTAAAGCTGAACCGGTTGAAGAAGCAATATTCAAAAGGAAATGAAAGGAGGTCTTCAAGAGCAAGGTATCCAATTCAAAGGCTGAGCTATGATAGTTTTATTGCAAATTAGTTTGCATATATGACACACGTAGTCAAAGACAAAGAACGAGATGCATATGAAGAAGCATGTACACAAAAAGAATGGCAAGAAGCTATGCAAGAAGAGATAAAAGCTCTCAAGGACAATCATACATGGGAGCTAGTTCCAAAGGCTGAAGGTATGAATATTTTTCCAAATAAATGGGTGTTTAAAATAAAGAGAAATGTTGATAGTTTGCTAGCTAGGAATAAAGCTACACTAGTAGCAAAAGGATTCAAGCAAACTCACGGCATTGACTATGAAGAGACTTTCACCCCGATTGCAAAGATGGAAATAATTAGAAGTTTGATTGCAGTGAGTGCAACAAGGAGATGGCCATTGTACCAACTTGACATAAAAAATGCCTTTTTCAATGGTGAACTTCAAGAAGAGTTATACATGAGCCAACTGATTGGATTTGAAGATAAAAAGCATCCAGATTTTGTTTATAGATTGAATAAAGCTTTGTATGGGCTGAAGCAAGCACCACGTGCTTGGAACCAAACATTGGTTCAGTACCTCACAAGGTGTGAGTATAATCCAAGTAGTGCAGATCCCTCTCTCTACATAAGAAAGAAGAAGGCAAGTAGGTATACATTTGCATATATGTTGATGATCTCATCATAACATGAATTAATGTTGCAAGAATACAAGAGATAAAAAGAAAACTCAGTAAAGAGTTTAAAATTTTAGATCTTGCTGAGTCGAAATAATTCTTAGGCATTGAGGTAGTGTATGGGAAAGATGGCATCTACTTGATGCAAAGAAAGTATCTGCTGGATGTTCTTTTAAGATTTGGAATGAGTGAATGCAAACCACTCACTCAACCTATGGACAAAAATGTGAATCTATGCTCAAATGATGGAGAGAAGTTACATGATGTAACTACATATAGGAGTATTATAGGTTCATTGATCTATGCTATGATCAGAAGACTAGATTTGTCTTATATTGTTGGAGTTCTTTCTCAATTTATGCAAACTCAAGTGAACATTTAAATTTAGCCAAACGAGTGTTAAGATATGTGAAGCACACAATCAATCATGCCTTGTTTTATAGATATGATGAAGAATTATAGGTAAAGGGCTTCGGTGATGCTGATTGGGCCGGCTCAAAGGAAGATAGAAGATCCACTTCAGGTTATATGTTCATGATAGGTAGCAAACCTATCACATGGAGCTCGAAGAAGCAACCTACTATTGCACTATCATCTACAGTAGTTGAATATAGAGGATTAGCCTTTGTAACTTGTGAAGATATGTGGATTAAGAAGCTCTTCGTTGATCGTCATGTGCAGGTAGAGACCATTCAAATTTATGGTGACAATGTGTCAAGCATTCACTTGCCAAACAATCCAATGTTTCATGCACGAAGTAAGCACATAGAAGTGCATTATCATTATGTTCGAGAAAATGTTTTGAGAAAGGATGTGGATATAAAGCTCATTAGAACTAATGACCAGTTTGTAGACATGTTTACAAAGTCCTTAGATGCTTCTAACCTAAAGAGGTTCAAGGATGAAGTCAACTTGCAGGATATGGCTGAAGGTGCAAGCTCACATGTGAGCTTGAGGGGGAGTGTTAAAAAATAAAGAAGCAAGGTCATATATATTTTCGCAAAAAAGGATTTTCTTCAATAGAAGTGTAGAGGAGGTACTGGGGTATCCGCTTTTAACAAAAGTAGAGATTAAGGATTAACACTTCCAGTACGTCGCCTACTCAAGGGGGGTTCTCTTTAGGGAAGTATACCCTTTAACATTTCTGTGAGCAGGTAGATAACACGGATTGCACAGAGTGGTAAATACTTCGGAAATATGGACAACAAATGACCAAGAAGACCGTACACTTCCTGATTCAAATAAGGTGATTACAAGGTTGGGCAGGGTGATGCTCAAAAGTGCAAACTTTGTGCTAACGAGCCACAAGCTTAGGGCTAACAAGCCATCCTAAAAGTAAATAACTTTAACACAACAGATTCTTCCCTTCAGCATAAGGGGCCACTGATACGCAGACTAACTCAGAACAATACAAAGAATTTCTCAAGAGGATAGAACCTAATCAACAACACTGACTCACAGAAAAGAAGAATCCAAGCTACTCTATTACACTATAGTGCTCATAGCCCTCCACTGAGAAGCCTACCCTCTGCATACACACTACAGAGTAGCTCCTACAATAGGCTTGAAACCACCAAGTGCAAGAGAGGACTTCTGCACGTATACATGAACCACTGTATCTCTAAAATTGTTGTACCCTAATGAGCACAAATCCATTGCTTTTATAGGTCTCAATAGGCCAAGAGGCCTTGCCGAATCTTCACGTCCATTGATCACGCGCCGGTGGAATGCCCAAAATTGGAGGGGTAGGTCAAATATTCCCTTGATTTGAACTGGATCCACCAAAATAGGTAGCCGTTGTGAATGGTTGGCCGCCACTTTTACTCTTGACAATACACTTTTACCTTTTCACACCAAAAGAGCTTTCAGTCCAGATTTGCTTAATTGTGTACACAAAAGCTTGCTGTGTTTAGGAATTCCCTTCCTGAAAATTGATGACCGCCATTCTAGCATCCACTGGTTCGTCTGTACCATAAATATAGCCTCCTCATTTGTGATTACATCCCCTAGTCCATTACTTGGCTATCTCTAAAAATCCAACATCCTTGATTATTTTTTCCTCCTTCTTTTCCTTGTGTGATAGTGCAACCATTGACTTCGGCATCAAATAGACCTCCAAAAACTTCGTATATCCCTCCTTTTCCAATGTCCGTGAGACATACGGCGAGTGCAAATGCATTCCCCCTTTCGTCTAAGTTGGAGAATGAAACATTCATATACACATCCTCTGCATCATCTTGGGGTTCATCCTTCTTATGCCCCAAAGCCTGCTCTTTCCCGATCCAATCTGAGGAGAACGCAACTGCTTCATTATGCTTTCATGCTTCAACTCCCTCCTCCGATCGCCCCATGTGTGAGCATCTGGATGAGTGTATGTGTGTGTATACGCATGGGGGTATGTGTGAAATTATGGGGGTGCGTGATTGTGTATGTGTGTGTGCTTGTGCATGTGTGGGGTGTGTGTGTAGGGATGTGTGTGTGAGAGTGTATTTGTGTGTGGATGAGGTTATGTATGTGTTTGTGCTTATGTGTGTGCGTGCATGTGCTTGTGTATGTATGAGTGCGTGTGTGTGTAGGGATGTGGAAGGGGGTGTGTACATGTGTGTGAGGATGTGCATGTGTGTGTGTGAAGGGTGTGTGTGAGTGAGTGTGTATGTGTGTGGTGCGTGTGGGGCAGGCGGGGCTTGCGGGGGGGGGGGGGGGGGGGGGGGGGAACTGGGCGGGTGGCGGGGTGGGGGCAGCGGGTGAGGAGGGGGGAGGGATGGCGGAGGGGGGGGCGGGGTGAGGACTAGGCAGGGAGCAGGGGACTGGGCGGGTGGCGGGGTGGGGGGCAGCGGGTGAGGAGGCGGGAGGGATGGCGGAGGGGGGGGGCGGGGTGAGGACTAGGCGGGGAGCGGGGGACTGGGCGGGTGGCGGGGTGGGGGCAGCGGGTGAGGAGGCGGGAGGGATGGCGGAGGGGGGGGGCGGGGTGCGGACTAGGCGGGGAGCGGGGGACTGGGTGGGTGGCGGGGTTCTAGGCGGAGGCGGGGGCGGACAGAGGAGTGCGGATCAGTGGAAGAGGAGAGAGAGAGAGAGAGAAGGAGAGAGAGGGAAAGAGAGAGAGAAGAGTGAAGAGAGAAGGGGGTCATAACGCGTGGGAGCGGGGAGAGAGAGAGAGAGAGAGAGAGAGAGAGAGAGAGAGAGAGAGAGAGAGAGAGAGAGAGAGAGAGAGAGAGAGAGAGAGAGAGAGAGAGAGAGAGAGAGAGAGAGGAGAGAGAGAGAGAGAGAGAGAGAGAGAGAGAGAGAGAGAGAAGAGAGAGAGAGAGAGAGAGAGAGAGAGAGAGAGAGAGAGAGAGAGAGAGAGAGAGAGAGAGAGAGAGAGAGAGAGAGAGAGAGAGAGAGAGAGAGAGAGAGAGAGAGAGAGAGAGAGAGAGAGAGAGAGAGAGAGAGAGAGAGAGAGAGAGAGAGAGAGAGAGAGAGAGAGAGAGAGAGAGAGAGAGAGAGAGAGAGAGAGAGAGAGAGAGAGAGAGAGAGAGAGAGAGAGAGAGAGAGAGAGAGAGAGAGAGAGAGAGAGAGAGAGAGAGAGAGAGAGAGAGAGAGAGAGAGAGAGAGAGAGAGAGAGAGAGAGAGAGAGAGGGGGTTCACGCGGAGCGGGTGGCGGATGCGGAGGGTGGCGGATGCGGAGCAGCGGGAAGGGAGAGAGGGAGAGAAAAAGAGAGAAAGAGAGGGGTCACGCAGGGGGATATATGGTCAATATAGAGAGGATGCACTTAAGGAAGAAATGGGTGGTGGAGTTGGTCATAGCCCTTTCGACATTTTATTTGAGAAACACCCTTTGCCCCCAAAATGAAAAGGAAAGGGTTCCACATCTGGTGCTTTCATAAAATGCCTTGGTTGCCAAGGTTATTTCTTGGAGAGGCTAATGAGGCTTCTGACTCTACCATTGGTGACATCGTA
>CM035426.1:27085473-27095473 GCA_020310875.1 Ceratopteris richardii | reverse complement strand
CTGAATAATTAAATAATTATATATATATAAAATAAGATAATTATATAGATAAATAAATATAAAAAGTACTAGTGTTTTAAATAATTTAGTTAAATATATATAATTAAATATCTAAAAATAGAATTAATAAAGAGAAAATATGAATATATAAATAAGAAAAAATATATAAAATAGGATTTTCGGTTTTTAGTATTAGGATTAGGGTTTTAGGGTTTAAGGAAAAAATCTGAATAAATAAATAACTATATATATAAAATAGGATAATTATATAGATAAATAAATATAAAAAGCAATAGTATTTTAAATAATTTAATTAAGTATATATAACTAAATATATATAATTTAATATATAAAAATAGGATTAATTAAGAAAAAATCTGAATATATAAATAAATATATATAAAATAGGGTTTTAGGTTTTTAGGATTAGGATTAGGGTTTTAGGGTTTTAGGATTTAAGGAAAAAATATGAATAAATAAATAAATATTTATATATAATAGGATAATTATATAGATAAATAAATATAAAAGTTCTAGTGTTTTAAATAATTTAATTAAATATATATAATTAAATATATAAAAATAGGTTTAATTAAGAAAAAATCTGAATATATAGATAAAATAGGATAACTATATAGATTAGGGTTTAGGTTTTTTTAGGTGTTTAAGCATTTACGTTTTAGTATTTCAGGTTTAAGTCTTCAAAAGTAAGATTATTAGGTTTAATAAAAAAACAAATGATCTAAAATGTCCATATTGTAGCAGATGGCTTCTTTGGATCCGGAAGAGAGAATGGCATGTCCTTGCACTCAGTGCAAGTATCAAATTTATTGAAAACGACAGATTTGTAGTGCACATGTTAGAGAGTATGGATCCTTTGATAGGAGTCGACTAGAAAACTTATGCTACCATTCGCATGGTCTCCCAGGTGAGCAGATGAACCCAAATGACATTGCACCAGTAACCTCTCATGGAAGAAAGAGAACAAAGAAGGACTTAAATGTACAAGAAATTACTAATAATATTACACAGAATGAGCATATGGAAGAGATGCGTGAAGCATTTTATGAGATGGACGAAGATCATGATGGTGGAGAAGATGTTGACAGTTTCATGGACACAACCAAATTTCCACGATCAGAAGTCGATGAAGAATATGAAAACATGAGAAGACTAGCTCGTTTACCACTTTACAATGGAGCAAAGATATCTATACTACGTGCGTCACTCGTAATGCTCAATCTACAATCCATTTATGGATGGTCAGATAGTAGTGTCACTGAATTGTTCAGGTAAGTGGAAAACGAATTGGCTTTCATTGTTGTATCAAAATAACTTTATTTACTAATATTGTTTTAATTGCTTATTGCAGGCTTCTTAAAGATCAATTTTTAAAGGTCATTGTTCGAGAAGATGAAGCAATAGAGGATGATCAGGAAGAAGTCAGCATAGCAAGCAATTTAGAAGCCATCAATATAGAGATAGATATTCTCCGTGCATCAAATCTTCAAGAGGATGCTAGATTAGAGGATTTTTTAATAAACCACTTGTACGTACTAAATTTTTCTTTTCCTGTTTATTCTCTATATTACCTTTATTATCACATGCTAATTATTTGAGTTCTTTTGTTACAGAGCGCAATGGGAGACAATCCTCGAGTCACTCCTCATTCCATGACAGAGGAGCACTTTTTAGAGTTCATATCTCAGGTACCTCCCACGTATATGGCCGTTGCATCACAGTCTTGGATCGCTCGTGGTAGCACTCCTCCCAGCCTCACTCCTAGCGGCCTTACTCCTGTCGGCCTCACTCCCACTTTTACTCCTAGGATGACTACCTCAGATGTAGGTACGCCACACAGTACACCACATGGACCACCACGTACACCTTGGGGTGCTCATGACCATGATGACTCCAAGGTATATAGCATCCGAGATGGAGCTCCGGTGATGGATGCGGCTGGCAAAGCAATGCATGCATGTATACGACAGCTTTGCTCCGTATAGTTTGGACACTCCATCATGCTGAAATGGAGTGAAGAGGATAAAGATCGGAAGAATTATATCACACAAACGATTTATCAGGAGTTCTGACTAGCCGATGGACACTCTCTTGTCAGTTTAGAGTGGATTCTGCACACCGCACATGAGGTTATGTCCCATCGACGATCAGAGGCTCGTGATGCTTTCACAGCAAGCTTTACCAAAGCCTGTATGGTTAGATGTTGAGGAGTGGGATCTGATTCGCGATGAGCAGCAACAGACTCCTGACCGATATCGCCAGCAGGGAGATGCCGCAACCACACGTTTAGATATGGTTGGACCGTCACATTTGGGCAGTGGCGGATATGACACGATGCGTCATGAGTTTGTAAGTACCATTTCATTTATTGAATTTATTTGTGTTAAGTTTCTCATGTATGTTCCTCTTAAGTTTTGTATATTTGTTGCAGGAGCTGGCCATGGGTCATCCTACAACACGAATGGAAGAGGCTTACGGATATCAGCACGAATTGACTGCACTATTGGAGGACTTGGAGGGACGCAGTGCAGTCATTTCATGGAAGCGTTTGCGATGAGGTGATTAATTTATAAACTTGGTTTTTACTTGTTCTTTGTAATTTCGTGTGAATTTATCTCATTCCATTAATGTTCTTTGTTGTAGGGCTGTTGATATGGAACGTTCTTTGCATGTGTATGGTAGTGGCACACCAAAATTTCGTATTTGATTTTTATATGGCAATGCATTGCTTTGCCACATTTTGTGAAAAGTGTCATATATGACAGTGGTTTGCCACACTCTTGTACATGCTTCATTTATGAGATATATCACTTTTTTTGTACATGGTTCATGGTTAGTTTTGATTATCTCTTTTTTGTTCAATAGAATTCTATTTTATGAAATCATATTTCGGTTGACATTAGAGTACACACCACATGTACTCGGTTTTTTTGGGTAGAGTGTATTGTCTTTTGTTAAGAAACATCATGGTAATGTTGCTGTAGCAGAAGACAACACACTCTGCCCAAAAATTTTTTTGCAGATATGGTCGTCGGTATAAACGACGGTACTCCCAGTAATGTCATCAAAATAAGCGTTGACACACCCAACGGGCGCCGGTATACGAGACGGTGCACCCAGTAGAGGCGTCGGTATGGGCCCATACCGGCGCTTTAGTCCGGACATGCATACCGAAAGCTACACCGACGTCGCGACAAAAATAGGCATGTTCATTTCCCTCGATAAAACCTCAATATATGGTCGATCTGTTGTAGTGACTTCATGATTCTTAAGATATCTCATATGCAAATCTTTGGCATGTACGCTTTGGTGATGTGCACTTTGCTAGTTTGCTTTGCTTAGAGAAATTTGAAACGGTCTTCCCTTTACCCAAACTTGAGGAACCTTCTAAAAATGTATGAGAATCCATGCTTTGGGCAAAATGGAGTGTTCCTCCTTCCCAAAAGATGGTTCTGTTAGAGTTGCATTTAAACCATAACTTTCTCATAGTGATATCTATGGTCCTAAGCAGTCACCTTCATTGGGGAATTGCCTTTACTTCATGACTTCTCTTTATGCCTTTTTCAGGCATGGATTAGTATATCCATTGAAAGCAAAGCTCAAAGTGTTTATGTGCTTTGAAGAGTTTCCAATTATGGTTGAAGATTTATCAATATGCATCATTGGAACCCTCCAAAATTAAGGGGGGAATACATGTCTTCTCAATTTGAAGAATTTTTGGTTGAGCATGGGATGAAACCTCAATGTACGGTGCCATATACACCTCGAGAAAAGGGGGTTGCTGAAAGAAAGAACATGCCTCTCATAGAAATGGTGAGTTTAATGGTCAAAAATCATACTTTACCACATATTTTCTAGCTTGAGCATGCTTTTTGTGCAACTTGAGCATGATAAATTAGATTTGTTGCAAGGTGAAGTGATCTTATATTATCTCCAAAGATATGAGGAGTGGAAAACTTGATACCCAAATTTGAGTACACGGTCTTGATCGACATGGCTTCCTGAGTTGCATCAACTAAACCTCTATATTTAGCTTCTGTTGATGAAAGAGCAACAGTGGGTTGCTTGTTGGATGACCATAAAATAAGCCTTGTACCTAGACAAGTAAGATAACCAGAAGTACTTCTCCTTTCATCTTTAGAACCTACCCAATCTGCATAAGAGAAGAGTTATATGTCTATATGAGAAATATATGGATAACGTAGAACTTCATTTATAGTTCCCTTTAGATACTTGAGTATCCTCTTAGCTTTTTCCATGTGTGGTTGCCTAGGACTATGCATGAATTGACTTGCAAAACTTACACTATTGCAAATATCTTACCTCGTCAATGTTGCATAATCCAAACTTCCCACTAAGCTTTGATAGCTTCTTATCTCTTCAATTCACTCCCCTTCATGAGCACTTAGCCTCGATCTTATCCCTGTGGATGTACCTACAACATTAGCATTCTTCATCTTGGACTTGGATAGCATATCCTTAATGTATTTCCTTTGAGTGAGATACATACCCTTTTTTGTATGCACAATTTCCAACCCTAGGAAGTATGTGAGTTTCCCTATGTCAGGGATCTTGAATTCCTCCTTCATCTATGGCTTGATCCTCCAACTACCTTCAAAGCACATAGGTTATTTTATTGTACTATTCTCAAATCTATAAGGTATATTTGACTCTCCAAGAACGTAAGGAATAGTCTTGTGCTGGCTAGCTAGACCAATCTTCAACACTTAGTATTAAAGATTTCTACTACCTTCAAGCTACTCCAAATATCAAGAGTGGTATTAGAGTTTCATCAAGATGGGGGATTTCGTTTTCTCAAGGATTGAGAGGCTTGATAGGAACAACTATGTTGCTTAGCAAATTAGAATGGAATCTTATTTTTAAGGTAGAAATCTCTATGGGATTGTAGGAGACGATGAACTTCTGGCAACTCCAAGATCCAAAGGAGGACCTACACAAGAGCAAATTGAGAAGCTCACACTTGGGTGTGCAAAAGATGCTCAATCAAAGTCATATATATTAATCTATCTCTACTTTTATGTTACCACATATTAGAGGAATCAAAATATCTCAAGAGACTTACGATGCACTTGAGACCTTCTTTTGTGCTAGCAAAAAAGCTAGGAAGAACCATCTATCAAGTGAGTTCAACCAAATGAAGAAGACATCAAAGCAAACTATCACAGATTTTGTCACCAAAGTCAAGGAGGTTACAGATCAAGTAGCTTCAATTGGAGAGCTGATTGAAGAAGAGGCCATAGTGAGACAAATTTTGAATGGAATGAGAAATGACAAGCAATGGCAATCCTTCACTACAACATATTATCTAATCATGGATGTGCAGCCTCCAAATCGCAAAATTTTCTTTGGACATCTCTTCAATCAAGAGGCCAAAAACAATCTGAAGGAAAATAATTCTTATCAATGTAACTCAACAACTGCTCTTTATGTAGATAAAAAAGATAAGAAGCACAAATGCAAGAAGAATGAAGATGATAATTATGAGATTTCTCAAGCCAACTATGTAGACAAGAGCAAGTGGAAAGGGAAGAAAAAAGGAGTAAAGCATGATAAGTCAAAAGGACAGGATGTTCAACCCTTTGCAACAAGCCTAACCTTATACCTGTCAACTCTTCCATCAGTTTTATGCTTTAGCTTCTATACCCACTAGGTGCCAATGGCCTTCTTGCAAAAAGGCGAGTCACATAAAGACCAAGTAACATTTTTCATGATAGCATTATATTCTATTTGCATAGCAACCATCCAATTTTCATAATTTTGTGCTTCATCCAAGGAGAGAAGCTCTTTTTCATCATAGAGAATAGAGGCATCCGTACCATAGCAATCTGATGCAAAAGTGGCACTATGAGAGCCTAAACAAATATGATATGATAGACATGCATCTAATTTTCTATCATGCAAAGTCCTGCACTAGCCATTTTTGCATAGTTTTTGCCACCTCAATATCACCTCTCTCATCAACAAGTGCATCATCTATATTTGCATCAGAAATGGAATGATTTGCATCATCACATGAAACTTGTAAAGCAAAGAAGTTGTCTCATTAGGACTAGCACTAGACTATCCACCTGTAAAAAGAAGCAATAAAGTATCATACATGTGTTTGGAGCTAGCAGATGTCTCCTTCGTACATGAAAGTAAAGGATGAATAGGATCTTCCACAAAAACAACATCACAGCTAACCAAAATACATTTACTCTATGGATCATACATACAATAGCCTTTTCTTTCAGAATTGTATCCAACAAACAAGCATTTCACTAATTTATCATCTGATTTCCTGCATTGTTGTTCACGTACTAATGCATATGCCATACAACCAAAAACCTGCAGGTGAGCAACAGATGGCTCACGACCATTCCAAGATGCATATGGAATGATAGAGTGCAATGCTTTAGTGGGACACCTCTTAAGTACATATGCTGCACACAACACCCTCAATCCAGATATGTGGTAAAGCTTGACTCTTAACCGTACACCTCACCATCTCCATGAGTGACTTGTTCTGCCCTTCAGTAACTCCATTCTTTTGAGGTATTTATGGCACCATAAACTGATGTTTTATCCCACAGTCAACTAGAAATTCATTAAAGTCAGAAGACATATATTTCCCCCCTCGATCAAAATAGATGGTGCCCATTTTATGTGCTGACTGATTTTTCAACCAAAACTAGAAATTGTTTGAAGCACATAAACACTTTGTACTTTGCTTTCAATGGATATACCCATGCATTCATGGAAAAATCATCAATGAAAGTCACGTCGTAAAGACATTTCCCAAAAGAAGGTGTCTGCATAGAAGCATAGAATCATTATGAACAAGCCACAATTTTTTAGTAGCTCGAACTGAACCATCTTTTGGGAAGGAGGAATGCTCCATTTTGCCCAAAATACAAGCTTCACATACATGATTACCAGGTGTCTCACCTTGGGCAAAGAGGACACCATTTCATATTTTTGCAGGTGTAGAAAACTAGCAAAATTCATAGGACCAAAGTGTGCATGACAAAGCTTTGCATGTGATATAGCCTAAGAATAATGTACAACACATGCTGAATCATTCACAAATTTTGCATAGTCTATGAGCTTAGACAACCAACGACATAAAATGCCAGCAGCAATAATCACATCGCCATTAGAAAGATCATGAAGTGTACATTTGTCATCAAGAAATTTCATAAACAAGCAATCTTGGCTAATGCAAAAACTAATAATAGATTTTTAGTGATCGCTGGCACAAATAAAGGATCTAATAATGTAAACGAACTACCATCAATAGTAGTCACAATGATCTTACTAACTCCCATAACAAGATAAGAGATGTTGTTGGCGCATGTGATAGTATTCCCTATAGTAGTAGGCTCGTGAAGTGAAGAAACTATGCTACAAGGTAATATGTTTGGTTGCCCTACTATCAAAGTACCAAACATCTAAGCCTACTTTAGACATACAGTGCTCATGAGAAGATGGGCCAAATTGCAAATCGTAGTAAATGCCTATTCTTGATTTTGCACAAAATTAGCATACTTTGTTTTTGGTGTAAAGTCCTTTGCAACAACCATTCTAGTCTCTTTCTTCTTTGCCTCTTTTGCCGCTAGTTTTGGAAAATTCTTTATGACATGATCATTTGCTTTACAGTGTTTGCAAAACAATTGTTTCTCTTTTGTTTCCTTCTCATCTCTGTCATCCTTCTTTGATTGTGCAGAATTAGCAAATTTTTGCTCACAACTAGAAGAGATCCATTTAGCTTTGCCCTTCTGGCTAGCAAGGAAAGCTTGATTTGCAACACACAAAATGGACCTGTTCTACCTAGAATGATCTTCCTTAACAGAACAGAGACTTACTCCTCAAATGTTAAGGCATTTGGGTTGCCTTTCATCATCAAATGAAGAGTGGATACAAAACTCTAATATGAATCAGGAAGACCATTCAAAAGACTATGAACGAGTGAATTGTTAGGTAAGAATTCATCAGTAGAAATCAACCTTTCTTTTCAATCTTTGATCTTTGTTAGAAAACTGCCATGGAATCACCTTCATTCATGTGCTCACTCTCCAACTGTTTTTGGAGGTAAGCAACATGAGCCTCATTCCTTGCCTAGTATAAAGTGGTCAGTGTATCCCAAGCATCCTTAGTTGTTCAACAAGAGCTAATGTGAGGAATAATGGCATGTTTGACAGACAAGGCTATCAATGCATGTGCGTGAGCATCTCTGCCATCCCAATGAACTTGCTTTGCAATAGGTGCAGCAGGAATCGCAACACGACCAGGAACATGATGCATCATATAAGCCACAATGGGTAATTGGTACGGTCCAACTTATCCTCAACCCACATATGGAATACATCACTGCTTTTACCCATGACCACTCACAAAAATACCCTGATGCAAAAAAATGATTGTATCTGAAAAAGTTGAATAAAACTACCCTGACAAGTTCTGCTAAACTTGTAGTGGACTTCGAGGCATTTATACCATCAAACCAAAACTGTATATATCTTTGGCACAAAAAATAAAATTACTGCATAAGCACTACGATAGTGCATTCGAAGGCCGAAACGAGCTTACATCATGATTTCAACACTACATAGCAAAGCTGTTTTGATCTCCTAATCACCATCAATATGCTAACCAAATTTCATGTGATTCTAAGACTATGACCGGAGGGGTGTCAAAGATGCCCTAGATGAAGAAGCAACCTACTCTGATACCAATTCTTGGAGTTCGAGATCTGCGGTAGCATGCAAACAACACAAGGAAGAAAAATAAGCTTAGAGCACAACACACAATACTGAATGTCTTACCACTAGAATGTACAAAGATAATTGACTCATGAAGGCAATGGGCATATATAGGAGCTCGGGGAAAAACCTCCTAAAGAGCGAAAAAAGTACCCCGGCGGTTGTAGTGTGTTTTAACAGATCACCACGTAAAATAATCAATATATTCTTGTAAAAGGATAAAAGATTAAGCCCAAAATTTCATGATTTTGGAAGTTGATAGTTTATAGAATCAATCAAGTACCTAAATTCAAGTCCTTCAACTTGATTCTCTCCTTGATTATAGGAAAAGTAACTCTCATCACAACAAACATATCCGAGAGATATTTGGAATTCAAATCTATGTAGATAAGTCAGTAACTACACAAGAGCCCATATAAGGACTCAAAAACACTTTTAATATAATTTTAGAGCAATATACATATCAAGTATTGTCAACCATCTTGCTCTTCTTCATTTCCTGCATCATCATCTCCATTTTCTATCATATTGCAGGAGTTAGTTCTCTCCACGATAATCCAATTCTTATGAATCATGATTGAGTCGTAATATAGTAGTGTCGTGTATGTGTGCAAAGTTGCGTAACATTTGATTTAGTAAAGTTTATTGAATTTTTTATTGTAATGGCCTCCTCACTTTTATATTTGATATTATAAGTAAGCTTTCTACTATCGGAGTTGTTGATGCATACGTCATGCATGTGTGGATGTTTACTTGAGGTACTTATTCATTTTCTGTTGATGAGGCAACCAAATATTTATTGTGGCTGAAATGTAAGAGACATGCAACTGGTAGAGTTTTATCTGCATACAAAAGTAGCCTTGTGATAATGGACATGCGTGAGTAGTGTGTGTTCTTCAGGTAATTTGCATTGATTGTGGATTCCATTGCATCTACACACTCTCTCAATAGTGTGAATGGGAGGTAGGGGCAGCAAGTATTTCTCTCATTATCTAATCTTTTGCTGAGATTCTCTAAACTAGATATGAAAGACACAAGGTGATATCATCTCAGGAAAGATATCGATGATTATAGGATCATAGGAGTTTCTTTCTTTTCCCAATATGAAATCCAAGTGCATATTTGATATTATAAGTAATTCTTCTACTATCACAGTGGTTTACGCATGCTTCATGCATGTGTGGATGTTTACTTGAGGTATTTATTCATCTTCTGTT
>CM035426.1:27007180-27075473 GCA_020310875.1 Ceratopteris richardii | reverse complement strand
TATGAAGCAATGCAAGAAAAGCTAGAAGACAAAGACAAGGAAGGAGAGGAGAAGGAGGATACTCTGGTAGAGAGAAATCCTGTCCAAGAAATACAATTAAGCAATCAAGACAATGATCGGCCAGTTTTGGTGGCCACTTGGTTGTGGAGCCACCCAGGGCTCCTTGAAAAGGTAAAATCATTCTTGACCAAATATATAGATGTCTTTGCTTGGCATTATAAAGACTTAGAAGGAGTGCCGGCAACTTATGGAGAGCATAGAATCCCTCTGGTTGATGGAGCAAAACCTATAAGAGGGAAGAGTTATAGACTTAACCCAAAATATGCTGAAGCTGTCTATGTGGAAATCCAGAAGATGGAGGATGCAGGAATCATCATTCCTGTAGAACACTCAGAGTGGCTCTCCCCTATGGTTATAGTACCAAAGAAGAATACTAATAAAATCAGAATTTGTGTTGATTTTAGAGCACTCAATAAGGTGACCATTCCAGATGGTTTCCCAATGCCTTTTGCAGAACAGGTCATTGAAGAAGTAGCTGGGCATGCCTTATATAGCTTTATGGATGGATTCAGTGGATATAATCAAATATCAATACACCCAGAGGATCGAGAAAAGACTGCTTTTATCACACCTTGGGGAACATATGTGTATGTAAAAATGCCATTTGGGCTCAGAAATGCCCCAGCCACCTTTAACAGAACGGTCAATCTCATCTTTGGCCCCCTATTGCTGGAATCACTTAGAATCTTCATGGATGACTTCTCTTCGTTTTCAGGATCTCACAAAGAAACTCCTCTAGATTGTTTGGACCACCATCTGAGGCAGCTGCATAATGTTTTCAAAAGATGCAGAGAAACTAAGTTAAAGCTCAATCCAAACAAATGTCATTTTCTTGTGACAGAAGGAACTCTCTTAGGACATGTGGTGTCAGCTAAAGGTATGGCCCCGGATCCTGACAAAATCATTTCTATCTTAAAGTTGCCTAAACCTAAATCCCCTAAAGAGATCCAGAGTTTTTTGGGGCATACTGGATACCACAGAAGGTTCATTAAAATGTATGCAGAGATAGCTAGACCTCTGGCTAGACTTACAGGTAAGGAAGTACCTTTTAAATGGGAAGAAGAGGAAGAAAAAGCATATCAAACATTGCGGTCCAGGTTAGTGTCTGCTCCTATTTTGATCACACCTGAATGGTCAAGAATCTTTCATATACATGTAGATGCCAGTGCCTATGCAGTGGGGGCAGTTTTGACACAACCTAGTGAAGAATTTAAGATGGACAGACCAATTCAGTATGCTAGTAGAATTTTGACTAAGGCTGAAAGGAATTACAGCACCACTGAAAGGGAAGCCTTAGCAATGGTTTTTGCGGTCCAAAAATTTCGTCATTACTTGTTGGGAGTAAAATTCGTTATTATAACTGACCACCAACCTCTCAAGTACTTGCTCAACAAACCACAAGCCACTGGTAGAATATGGAGGTGGTTATTGTTATTCCAAGAGTTCGATTTTTCTGTGGTCCACAGACCAGGTAAAGAGAATGTTATGGCGGATCACCTTTCCAGAATCAACATGATGGAGCAAGTTAGTGGAATCAATGATGATTTTCCAGATGCTCATCTGTTTGCTGTCCAGGCCCAAGGTTGGTATTATGATATCAAGAATTTCATTAAAACAGGGATGTATCCAGAAAAGGCTAGTGCTGTGCAAAGGAAGAGATTGCTACTCAAGAGCAGACCATACACCTTCCTGGAAGATCAATTATATAGACAGGGAAAGGATGACAGACTTAGGAAGTGCTTGGAGGAAGAAGAAGTGAGGAAAGTCCTTCACTCTGCACATGAAGGACCAGGTGGTGGGCACCTTCCAGGGCATATTATGAGTCAGAGGATATTAGATGCTGGTCTATGGTGGCCTACACTATTTAAGGATGCAGATGAATGGGGAAAGGCATGTGATGTTTGCCAGAGGTGTGGACCTAAGCCCACAACGCAGAGACATAACCCCTTGATTGTTTCCACTTCCTGGCAACCATTTGAAAAGTGGGGGCTGGATTTTGTAGGGCCCATCTATCCTCCGACGATTCCAAAAAGAGAGAAATATCTCTTGATAGCTACCGATTATGCGACCAAGTGGGCTGAAGCTATTGCTTCCCCCGACTGCACTGCCCAAACTGTTGCCGATTTCATTTATAGTAACATCATTTGCAGGTTTGGATGCCCATTTGAAATTTGTACAGATCAAGGTACACATTTTGTCAATAAGGTCCTGCAGGAGATTTTTAACAGGTATAGAATTCTACATAGGACTTCTTGTGCTTACTATCCAAGAGCCAATGGACAGGCTGAATCGACAAATAAAGTTTTGATCTCAATGTTAAGGAAGGAATGTATGTTACAACCCACTTCCTGGGGCATTGCTTATCAAGGTACCCTATGGGCATACAGGTTAGCTTACAAAGAGGCCACAGGATATTCTCCATTTCAACTGGTTTATGGAATATTGCCCATTGAGCCCTTTGAATTTTTACATGGCTCACCTAAGATAGCATACATGCAGGGCAAAACAGACTGTGATATCTCTCAGAGAATAGGGGCCCTACATAAAGTGGAGGAGATTCGTCTCCTAGCAACAAAACAATTGATCGAGACTCAGATGAAGAGGAAAGAGGCACATGATCGACACCTGTGGAACAACAACATTGAAGCAGGCATGTTGGTTCTTCTCCATAGACCTAACCTTCATACACAACTGAGAGGAAAATGGCTTCCAAATTGGGAAGGACCTTATAGAGTCAAAACAATGCTAAACTTGGGTGCTGTGGAATTAGAGACGCTGAAAGGAGAGGCCTTGCCACTGGTCAACATTTCAAGGTTGAAGGCCTATCATCAACACACTTAATGACGTATGGATCACCTGGAACTGTCAAATATGTCCAGGTTGTACATAACTTTCTCATCATATTTTGCTCAGTTTTAGTAGTTTTCCTTATCAATTTCATCCTTGTTATTGGTGTTTTTAGAAAACCTAGAAGATATTTCACAACCACGGCCATGCAAACTCTTTTTTGGAAATTTTCTAGCAATTTTAGCATTTTTCTAGCAATTTTTATCCCTTTCCGATGTCTTTTCATTGCCCAATTTGAGGAATAAATGGAGGGTCTCTGTGGTCTGATGAAGGATTTTAGGCTCAACATGTAGAAAATTTCATCAGAATTTTTTCAGAATTTTTTTTAGAATTTTTGGCCAATTTTTGGCATTTTTTTCAGATTTTTCCTTGATTTTTCTCTAAATTGGGCTATTTAAAAAAACTCCATTATAAAAAATAAAAAATAAAAAAAAAAAAAAAGAAAAAAAAAAAAAAAAAAGCCCCTTAAGAATTTGCGGGTTCCCAAAAAAAAAAAAAAAAAAAAAAAAAAATATATATATATATATATATATATATATATATATATATATATATATATATATATATATATATATATATATATATATATATATATATATATATATATATATATATATATATATATATATATATATATATATATATATATATATATATATATATATATCTCTATATATATATATATATATATATATATATATATATATATATATATATATGCCCCCCGCCCCCCCGCCCCCCCCCCCCCCCCCCCCGCCCCCCCCCCCCCCTCCCCCCCCCCGCCCCCCCCCCATCCCCCACCGACCAACCGACCAACCCCCCCCCCCCCCGCCCCCCCCCGCCCCCCCCCCCCCCCGCCCCCCCCCCCCCGCCCCCCCGCCCCCCCCCCCCCCCCCCCCCATCCCCCACCGACCAACCCCCCCCCCCCGCCCCCCCCCCCCCCCCGCCCCCCCCCCCGCCCCCCCATCCCCCACCGACCAACCGACCACCCCCCCCCCCCCCCCCCCCCCCCCCCCCCCCGCCCCCCGCCCCCCCCCCCCCCCCCCCCCCCCCCCCCCCCCCCCCCCCCCCCCCCCCCCCCCCCCCCCCCCCCCCCCCCCCCCCCCCCCCCCCCCCCCCCCCCCCCCCCCCCCCCCCCCCCCCCCCCCCCGCCCCCCCCCCCCCCCCCCCCCCCCCCCCCCCCCCCCCCCCCCCCCACCCCCTATATAAAGGCCCTCCCATTTTTCTTTTCGCCTCACCCGGCAGCCTGCGACATCCAGGTATTTAATTATTTCTTTCTTGTTTTTTCAATTATTTTTTTTATTCTTTATTTTTTATTTTTTTATTTTTAATTTTTTATTTTACTTCTTTTTTACTTACTTCTTTATTTATTTCTTTTCTTTCTTTTTCTTTTTCTTTTCTATTTGTTTTTTGTATAGCTTTCTTTTTTTTTCTTTGTTTATTTAATTTTTATTATTATACCTCTCTGTTTTTATTGTTTTTACAGTCATTTTTAGGGTAATTCAGTGTGCCGGATCCAAATTTTGGGTCCTCCGTTCTCAATTATAGTGTTTTTCTAGAGTTTTTTTCCGATTCCCTCTAGAGTTGCCGTTTTAAGCCCTTGTTCTCTGTGGTTGCATATGGTTGCAGCACTTTGTGACAGCGTTTTCGTCTGCACATATGGCGTCTTCCGTTCCTCAGCAGGATTCATCACTGGCTACTGAGGCATACTCAGAATTTGCCCCTTCGGCCTTGGCTCTCGGTACTCTCCATCCTGAGGTAGGCCCCCTTCTCCCTAGGGCCACATCCCTATCTGCCCCCCTAGCCCCCAGCCCGCCCGTCCCTGTCCCTATCCTTTCTCCTGCCCCTAGGGCACCCCTTCCCCCCATTGCACACCCAGTACCTCGCGCACCAGTCCCACGCCCTGTCACACCTTCCACCCCTATCCATCTACCTGGTAGCCAGCCCTTCGCGGGTTCACTTCCGTGCGTATCCCTTTCAGGTTCCTCGATATATAGTCCCGGCTCTCTTCCCCCTGGTCACCACCTTCCCGTTACCGCACCCCACATATCAGTGCCGACACAATCCGATGGGTCTAGTGGACACCCCGCTCGCAGCTCAGGTAGTCATTCCACCTCACCCGTTCCCCGTCCCCCGTCGTCCTCCATAGTTGACCATAGAGACCCATCTTCGACCATGTCCCTCCGATTGCATTTAGCTTTGCCTCCCATTCCGCTCATAGATCTCCTTCCAGAGGGTTGCCTACGTCAGGCAGGTCTGTGGCGCCTGGCCTCCCTACTCTTATCCGAGGCAGAGGGGTCCAACATTCGCACGGCGCTGCTTGATTTCCCTCATTTTCCTTCCGGCTCACTCACCCCTGCGGTCGTCGCTGCGGGTATAGGTTCGAGCCTCACTTCGTTTCATACTCCTCAGACCCTCTACTCGGGGTTATCTCGAGACGATACCATCGCTTTCTGCTTATCTTTATATGGCGTGGATGCCATCCCCACTCACTACCAGCTCGCCGTTCTACACTCGTTCATTTTCTTCTTTTTATTTCGTAGTCCATCCGCGGAACTTCCCTTGCATGATATCCATATAGCCGACCCGCTTTTCTGTTTTTTACATGGCCGACCCTTTCCCTATGGAACACTCATGTTCCAATCATTTCTCCTTCGTTCTCGACGTTTCCATGATGGCCTCCATCGCGGCACTCGTTCCTTTTCTGTTTATTCCGCCCCCGTCTTAGCTTGGCTTTTCCATCTGCCTGGTACACGCACCATAGCATCTAGCCATTGTATTGACCCCCCTCATCTTACACATTCCATTGCCCATTCTCCCCACGCCCATCCTCCGCCACCCCCTTCAAGGACAGCATCCCCTCCTCCTCCAGCTCGGAGAGTCCGTACCCGGCTGATAGATTCCTTTCCCACCCCCGTCCCTGCCTCACCCATCCCGTCACCCCCCCCGGCAGGTGCCTCCCAGCCCCCCCCATCTCCTGCCATCTCTGTTGAGTCTGCCTCCACCTCCCATCCGCATCACTCGCCTCCAGCATCTCCCATTTTTCCTCAGCCTATTCCGGCACCACCACCCCCACCTCCCACATCGCAGCCTTCCATCCCCGCCAGCCTAGACGATGATCCACCTTTCTTGGGCCTACTTCGAGATGCGAGTGTCGTAGCGAGCGATGGGGCCGATGCTACCCGTCTCTCTCTGGATTCTGTATCCGCGACGGCTGCGCTTCACCAGCAGTATGCTCAGACGATCGATCGTATTCGCGCGGCTGCAGCGGCTCAGTGGCAGACGTCGCGCGAGGCATTGCGGGCCATGCAGCAGGACCGCGACCGCTACAGAGATGAAGCTGATGCGGCGACTCGAGCTCTTATGGAGATCAGCCAGCGTGCGGCCTTAGGCATTTGTGATAGCCCTGCGTGTCGCTTGGTCCGACGCGAGCGCGATCATCTCCGCCGCTACAGGAGCCGGATTGCTGCTTGGACTGAGGAGGCAGCCATCATCCCTCCCGCCTCACCCGACTTACCTCTTCCTCGGGACGACGTTCCACCTGGGGAGAGGCCGCCTTCTCCGCTGGCGCCTTAGTTCGATGTTCCATCTCTCTCGCCTACTTCTAGGAGTTCTACACGCTTCGGTTTCCCTAGTTCATTCGCTTTATCCTCGCCTCTTTTTGTTGTTGAGGCTTCGTGTCGGATGCATATACTTATCTTTTGGATATATTGCCCATCATTGGCTTCTGGCCACTTCATGTACTTATCATGGACAGTTGTTTCACTGTTCCTTTCTGCTTTTACATGCGATTCTGGTTCCGTATTCATGGTGTGTTCCTTGTGCACTCTCGGGTCTATTATTGTTCGTTTTCTTCCTATGACTGTGTACTGGTTGGTCTCTTTCATTTTCCCCTCCACTCCCCATCATTTCACCCACCCCTCCACTCCTCATCATTTCCCCCAACCCCCCCCTTTTTTTCCCCACCTTTCCCCTCCCCCACTCGCTCAGTACTCTTGGTGCTTTGGTTGCTGCTCAGATGTCCTCCTCTAGTTTTTGCAGTCCTATTTTCCAGATGCCTGTATGCTCAGAGTTTTGGCTATGGCTCTCCGGGACGGAGAGCACATTAGGTGGTGGGCAACTGTTGAGCCCATGGAAGTCATGTGGTCAAAGTTAATTGCAGTCAAAGTCAAAGGTCAAAGTCAACTGGTCAAAGTCAACAAGGTCAAGGTCAAAGTCAACAGGTGCAAAGTCGAAGTGCGTAAGTGCAGGTGTCAAAGTGCACAGGTAGTGCACAATGAATGGTCCACAAAGGGTAAATTGGAGAAAATAGGTTGCAGGTTGCAGAGGTACTTTCTCTAATTTCCCTAAGGTTCAAAGTGTGTTTTAAAGTGTTTTGGAAGGTTCAGGTGAACCCCCCTTATGTGCAAAAGTGAAGAATTAAAAGGAAATGTGAAGGCATGTGAAGCGGCAAAGTGTACGCACAGGTGAAAGTATGGCCCCCCATTAAAATTTTTGGTTTTAGACTAAAGTCACTACAGGACAAAACAGTGAGTAGTTGGCTGCCACTTGTGAGAGCAATCTTGGGACATCAAAGTGAGCACCAAGATTCACTTGCAGTTAGGAGCGTACGTGATCGGCACACTAAAAATCAAGGAAGAGCCATTCTTGGACAAGGGTTAGAGTAAGCAAGAGAGCATAGGCTAAGGGGAGCAAGAGAGGGAAGTGCAAGAGTCACCAGAGTACGTCGCGCAGAGGTGGAAGTGCAAGGTGCATAGAGAGTGACCAAGGATTGTGGTGCAGAGAAGTGCTAAGCTATAGTTCCCCCAAATATCTCAAGGTCCTTTGGCAGTGTACGCTTGCCGACAGCAGGTATTCACTCCTCCCCCTTTGTGGAAGCTTGGTGCAAGGTGTGCACAAGGAGAAGCTTGAAGCAGGTGGAGGTTTGTTGCAGAGGAGGTCGGCAGCAATAGGACATTGGGATATTGGACATTTTGTAATTGGGCACTCTGCGGATTGTGCACAGAGGTATTGGTGTATCTTGTATTTCAAACATTGTAATTTTCTTACTGTAATCAATCGAAGGCAGAGACTTCCACGGTGCATTTTCTCTTTTGGTCCTTCCATTTTCTCCTACAAACCCTCAAACTCCTTCTTGTCAAAGAATCCCCCAACAATTAGGTTCTATCCTCTTGAGGAATTCCTTGTATTGTTCTGAGTTATTCTGCATATCATTGGCCCTTATGTTGATGAGAAGAATCTGATGTACTGGAGTGAATTACTTTTCGGGTGGCTTGTTAGCCCTAAGTTTGTGGCTTGTTAGACCTAAGTTTACACTTGTGAACATCATCCATCATTTGCCCAACTTTGTAATCATCTGATTTGGATCAGACAAAGTACGGTCTTCCTTGGTTATTGGTTGTCCATATTTTCTGAAGCATTTACCATTCTGTACAATTCTTGTTGTCGGCCTGCTCACAAAAATGTTAAAGGGTATACTTCCCTAAAGAGAACCCCCCTTGAGTAGGTGACGTACTGGACGTGTTTAATCTTCATTCTCTACCTTGGTTAAAAGCGGATACCCCAGTACCTCCTCTACAGTATCTATGAGTGTGTATGTGTTTATGTGTGTATGTGTTTATGTGTGTATGTGTTTATGTGTGTATGTGTTTATGTGTGTATGTGTCTATGTGTGTGTATGTGTGTTTGTGTGTATGTGTGTATGTGTGTATGTGTATGCATGTATGTATGAATATGTATGTGTATGCATGTGTCTGTGTGTGTATGCATCATTATGTGTGTACGTGTCTATGTGTGTATGTGTTTGTGTATATGTGTGTGTGTATGTGTGTGTGTCTATGTGTATGTGTCGCTATGCGTCTATGAGTGTGTATGTGTTTATGTGTGTGTATGTGTCTATGTGTGTGTATGTGTCTATGTGTGTATGTGTATGCATGTATGTATGCATAGGTGTGTGTATGTGTGTGTATGCATTATGTATGCATATGTGTGTATGCATTATGTAAGTGTATGTATGCATGTAAGTATGTATGTATGCATATGCATATGCATTATGTATGCATGTATGTGTATGTGTGTGTATCTCTCTCTATGTGTGTGTGTATGCATATATGTGTGTGTATGTGTGTATGTGTGTGTATATGTGTGTCTATGTGTGTATGCAATTGTGTGTGTGTGAATAATCATAATGTGTGTATGGGTCTATGTGTGTATGGGTCTATGTGTGTATGTGCGTGTGTATATGTGTGTGTATGTGTGTCTCTTGCTCTCTCTCTCTCTCTCTCTCTCTCTCTCTCTCTCTCTCTCTCTCTCTCTCTCTCTCTCTCTCTCTCTCTCTCTCTCTCTCTCTCTCTCTCTCTCTCTCTCTCTCTCTCTCTCTCTCTCTCTCTCTCTCTCTCTCTCTCTCTCTCTCTCTCTCTCTCTCTCTCTCTCTCTCTCTCTCTCGGTCGCTTCTTGCTCTCGCGTCCAAATCCCGGCACAAATGTGCGCGGAGAAATCAAAAATTTTTTTTTACATTCCAGAGTATCACATATGCGACGCAGTTCAGTTTGCCAACATCGCAAATACATTCCAAAGCATCACATATGCGACGCTGTTCAGTCTTCCAACTAGCGATGGTATTTGCGACGTTTTAATTTAGCGTCGCATAAACGACACTGGCATCGCTTATGCGACAAATGTCGAGAGAAATAAAAATTTCGAAAACTTTACCGTCGCTTATGTGACGTGAGTGTCGCATAAGTGACAGTACCCGTTTTCTTTTTCAATTCGGGGGCGTCGCTACGGCCCCCTATTTCTTGTAGTGCAACTTCTCAACTTTTGCAGATTTCATGTGATGGTGCAAATCATTCCATTTCTGATGCAGATTTACATGATGAACTTGTTGATGAGAGAGTTGAAATTGAGCAGGCAAAAACTATGCCAAAATGACTAGTGCAGATCTTGCATGACAGCAAATAAGATGCATCTCTATCATATCGTGCTTGATCATGCTCTCATAGTGCCTCTTTTGCACAGATTGCTATGCTATGGCTGCCTAGTCTCTATGATGAGATTGAACCTGTTTCATTTGATGAAGCAAAAAATTCTGAACCTTGGATGGCTGCAATGCAATCTGAATATGATGCTATCATGATAGATGGTACCTGGTGTTTATGTGACTTGCCTCCTGGAAAGAAGGCCATTGGCATCAAGTGGGTATACAAGCTGAAGCGTAAACCTGATGGAACAGTTGACAGGTATAAAGCTAGGCTTGTTGCAAAGGGTTATGCACAAGAAAGACGCATTGATTTTGATGAAACCTTTGCGCCTACTTGCCGAATGGCTACTGTTCGTAGCATCTGTGCACTTCAAGCTTGTCATGGTTGGAATATACATCAGTTGGACATTAAAACAACATTTTTGAATGGTGACTTGCATGAAGAAGTGTATGTTTTTCAGCCCCATGGCTTTGTGCAAAAAGGGCATGAAAACTAGGTGTGCAGGTTAAAGAAGGCATTATATGGTTTAAAACAAGCACCACGTGCTTGGTATGAAAAGATGCATGCCTATATCATTGCACATGGCTTTGAGAACATTCCAACTAAAGTCACCTTATATGTTAAGCATGCTAATGATGTGCTTCTAATGATTGTGGTGTATCTTGATGATATGCTGCTCACTGGTCCTCATTTCACACATATTGCTGATTTTAAGGTTGGTTTTCATGCCTCATTTGAGATGTCTGATCTGGGGCATTTGCATCACTATTTGGGCATTCTGTTTATGCAAGTTGGTGGTGGAATGGCTGTGTCAAACAAAATATATTGACACATTATTGCACAGTTTTGGCCTTGAAGACTATAAGCCTATTGCCACTCTTATGGAGATAGGTTTATGATTGAGTCTTCATGATGCTAGAGATGCATTTGATGTTGTTCTCTATCAGCAGGCTGTTCGATGCTTAATTTACTTATGCATTACTTGGCCAAATATTCAGTTTTTTGTCTCATAGATGAGCAGGTTTATGCATTGCCAAGGTGTCAAGCATTGGGAGGTAGTTAAGTGCATCTTTTGCTACTTGAGTGGTACCCGATTACTTGGATTGTTTTATCCCAAGGGGGATCACTACTACCAGATTTACATGCTTTTTCTGACAGTGATTGGGTTGGTTGCTATGACACTCGTGTGTCCACTAGTGGCTTTTGCTTCATGCTTGGTAGCTCATGTATATCTTGGTTAAGCAAGAGGCAGCCTACTGTGGCCACTTCCAGTTGTGCGGCTGAGGATAGGGCAGCTTTCACAGCAACTGTTGAGTGTGTGTGGCTCAGATGCCTTATGCCTGATTTGGGTGTTGGTCAGTCTTCTGCCACCACCATCTTCATTGATAGTCAGAGCGCATTGGCAGTCACGAGGAACCCTCTGTTCGATGCTCGCACTAGGCACATTGAGGTGCATTATCATTATGTCATGGAGTTCTTTGCTGGGGAGATCAGCTTGGCATATGTGCCCATGCAAGAGAACATTGCAGACCTTTTTACGAAGGCTCTGCCTTGGGAGAAGTTTGAAGCATTTTGCAAAGCTTTGGGCGTACTTCCTTTTGTGGATTGATTCCACATAGCTTGGCACTTCCTTATACATGAGTGCTAGCTCCTTGTTCACCACATCACTCTTAGTGGGGATTTGTTGATATATTTAGGTAGTGATGTGTGTGAACACTTTAGGACCGTCGGGGCACTTTTTTCCCTCTTTAGGAGGCTAGGAGACAAGAGTGGTTGAGAAGCCATCATCTAGGAGAATCTAGTAGCTTGGAGAGAATTAACACTCATAGATTCGACTTGGAAATAAAACACCTTAGCTATAGGAAGAAGGGCCACATGTCAAGGTTCTAAGGTCAGGGTTTATCTCAATTCCTCCTTCTTAGAACATATGTCTGATAAGCATGATGGCCACATGTCATGATATAGGACTCTACAATTCTTCTCAATTGGGATCACCGTGATAATCTAATTGCAGGTGCAACATGCACATAGATATTTGTTCGGCTTTAGTTAGATAACTGTCTCAAAGAAAATTTCTTGTCACCTTTTTCTATCAAATATAGAATATCAATATCTTCTTCTTAGTGACAACCATGAGTGATGACATTGAGTCAATATGCTCAATAGCATAGATGAACCTACTGCAAGCATGTTGTCTATTTCTTCCTGAGTTTTGGATATTTAAGAATTGGTATAGCTATATGTTCTTTGTGTAGTTGGGTTGGCACCTATAACCATTCATATCTAATGTGCATAGATGTTGAAGTCCAAAACTTTTAGATCCTTCTAAGTCCATGCAGAAAGGTCTCCATACACCGTAAGTAAATCTATGATTTCCATTTCTTCTGCCAAAACGTTTTTTTAACCTTTACATTAAAACTTTGTTATTCTTCATTCTCAAGTGATCTCCATGACCTAATTGGGATGTGATTCTTCCCTTCTCTTTTTAAAGCCTATTCTAGAAGCTCTATGATAGTATTATCCCATCTCACATGCACCTTTGCAGTGAGGTGTGTAAAATGATTGTCTTCTTCAAACATAATAGGACATATGATCTATTTTATAAACAATAGAGATTGCATGGGATATTGATCCCTTTACACACCTTTGTTGATATATTTGTTCATGATGTTTTTGAAAACACTTGAGATGGCTAGGGTTCATTCTTCCTTATTTAGCAAGTTTTTTCCCCTTGGATTGTATATACATCTATAATCATGATAGGTCACTTATCTTTGTACATTCACACTTCAGTGATTAGGAGTTTAAAACTACTTCCCTTTGTGGCATAGAAATTTTGATTTTTGCTTGTTTTGGCCTCTGAATACTCCATCATATGACCATGAACAAAATTTCATCCATTTGTGCCAAAAAATAGGTTTTAGCTCACCAATAAAAGCAACTCAAAGTCCCTTGTAGGTTTAGTAGAGTTTGATAGGGTGTTTTTGTTCAATTCTTGATATACAATTTAGTTCTTGAATTAGGCTATTTAGTCCCTAACCATGGATGAAAGGAGTGATGTGTTTTTCATATTGGCTATTGAGGACAAGTTGGATGGAACTAATTATCCATGTTGGCATATATGATGCATTATGTATTGGTAGCAAAAGGCTTGTGAAATATTCTGCAAGGTGTTTGAAAATTTACTACTACACCTACAAATACGGTGGGTCAAGGTCATGTAGATGGTGTAGAAGATGATGATATTCAATTTCCTAGTCGTGTGATGGTTTCAATTGCACCTACTACAGAGCGAATTCGTTTAGATGGAAAAGATGTAGAAGCAAATGCATTGATAGCTTTTTCTATCAAATATCCCTCACATTTGCTCTTGCAAGCGAACAAAAGATGCTTGGGATATTCTTAAAACCTTTTGCTAAGAAAGAAATGAGTCTATTCAATGGATACTTGTTTGAAAAAGATCAAATATTTGAAGGAACAATGGATTTTTAATGGTGAAATATTGATAGATAGTTCATTTGAATTGAATCTTTTGGATGGTCTCCGAGATTCATATCAAAGTTTTGCTTCTACTCTTTGGTTGACACTGAAAGATAATCCAAATGCATTAACACTTGAGGAGAGCACCTGGTTTTTGTCGCAGAAAGATCAATCTATGCAAAAAAGGTCCATTATCTGTGTTGCAAACTAGGATTTCTTAGCTAGAAATGGAGCTCATCTCCTAGTAAGTATAAGAAGTGTCCGCCAATCTTGTTCAGGATGAAGAATGAGATTTTGCTACTATTTTCAACGACAAACCATCTTCACATAAGCAATGTATTTTTGTAGTAGAGTCGGACATTTGGTCTTTGATGGTCGTGCAACCAAACATGTTACCTTGTAGTAGATTTTCTTGACTTCAATTAAGCATGCCCCTACATGGAATATTATCACATGTGTTAACAAATCCTCTTATCTTTTAATGGGATTTGCAAAGATCATTTCGACTACTACTCATGGTGGTTCTTTTACATTGTCAAATGCCTTATATCTGCCAGGGATGAAGAAAAAGCTATTTTGTGTTTTTGCATTGGCTAAGATTCCCTTGGTTGTATGACTTGTTGATAAGAGATGTACATAACATGATCTCTTGCATAGTTACGTGATTATTTCTTCTATAATTTCATATCTTGGGTTGTATAAGCTTGTAGACTATATGAAATCTCAAGATGATTCAGCATGTACACTTCATGAATCTCAAGATATCTCATATGCAAATCTTTGGCATGTATACTTTGGTGATGTGAATTTTGCTAGTCTGCTTTGCCTAGAGAAATTTGAAATGGTCTTCTCTTTGCCCAAACTTGAGGAACCTTGTAACAACGTCTGTGAAGCTATACTTTGGGCAAAAGGGAGTGTTCCTCCTTCCCAACAGATGGTTCTGTTAGACTTCATTTTATGCCTTTTTGAGGCATGGATTAGTATATCCACTGTAAGAAAAGTCCAAAGTGTTTATGTGCTTTGAAGAGTTCCCAATTATGGTTGAAAATTTATCAATATGCATCATTGGAACTTCTAATTAAGGGGGAAATACATGTCTTCTCAATTTAAAGAATTTTTGGTTTAGCATGGGATGAAGCCGCAATGTATAGTGCCATATAAACCTCAACAAAATGGAGTTGATGAAAGAAAGAACATGCCTCTCATAGAAATGGTGAGTTGTATGGTCAAAAATCACACTTTGCATCATATTTTTTGGCTTGAGGATGCTTTCTGTGCAACTTATGTACTTAAGAGGTGCCCCAACACAGCATCAAAGTCTATCAATCAAGAGCCTTGGCATGGATGTAGGCTATTTGTTGCTCATTTTTCTATCTTCTATTGTTCGGCATATGTATTAGTGCCTGATCAACATTATAGAAAAAATAGATGATAAAGTAGTAACATATATGTTTCTTGAGTTCAATTATGAGAGCTAAGGACAATATCTATCTCTTGCACATACTAAAGGAATTTTGGTAAGCGCTGATGTTGCTTTTTTGGAAGATGTAATTCAACTCGTACTTTCATGTGCCAAGGAGACAGTAGTTAGTTCAAGGGATGTGTATGACACCGTGTTGCCTCTTTTATAGGTGGATAGTGAATTCCTAGTCCAAATGAGGCAAGTTTCAGCCTTTACAAATTTCAAATGATGATGCAAATCATTCCATTTTTCATGAAAATTTGCATGATGCACTTGTTAATGAGAGGTCTAGCATAGAATAGGTAAAAAAATATGCCTAAATGCATGGCCTAGATTTTGAGGGATAGCAAATGAAATGCACCTTTGTCATATTCTACTCATTCAAGCTCTCATAATGTTTCCTTTGCATTAAATTTTTATGCAATAGATGTCTCTAGTCTTCACGATGAGAACGAGCATCTTTGACAAAGCACAAAATTCAGAAAAATGGATGGCTATTATGCAATCAGAATATAATGCTATTATTAAGAATTGTACTTATTCTTTATGTGATTCGACTCCACAAATAGTCCATTGACACTAAATGGATATACAAGTGGAAACAAAAGCATGATGGAACAATTGATAGGTATAAGACTTGGATACTTTCCAAAGGTTATGCTTAAGACGAAGGCATTGAGTCTTATGATACATTTTATCTTATGTGTCGTATGACTACTATTTGTAGCATCTATCGAGTTGCAACCTCCAATGCATCAAGGTTGGAATATACATTAGTTGGACATTAAAGTTGCATTCTTTAATGGCGATTTACACGAACAAGTGTAAATTTTTTAGCTTAGTGGATTTGTGGAAAAAGGCCATAAGAAAAGTTCTAGATTGATTAAGCTCTTAGGCTTCATGAACCAATAGCTCCCCTTCATGCCTAAGAAACTTGAGTCTTCAATCCTTCAACATTTCTTGAAGTCCAATCATAGCCTTGAACCTATTGAATATGCTTTGTTCATCATATCTCCACATTGTTGTTGTGTGGATAGATATGAGAGTTCAATTTTCTTGCTCACGATTTTTTCCCTAACATAGGGATAATGGACTTCTATGTGTTTGTTCTTAGCATGATAAATTAGATTTTTTGCAAGGTGAAGTTATCTTATATTATCTCCAAAGATATGAGGAGTGGAAATTTAGATACGCATATTTGAGTACACGGTCTTGATCCGCATGGCTTCCTGGGTTGCATCAACTAAACCTCTATATTTAGCTTCTGTTGATGAAAGGGCAACAGTGGTTTGCTTCTTGGATGACCACGAAATAAGCTTTGTACCTAGAGAAGTAAGATAACCAGAAGTACTTCTCCTTTCATCTTTAGAACCTACCCGATCTACATAAGAGAAGAGTTATATGTCTATATTAGAAATGTATGGATAATGTAGACCTTTATTTATGTTTCCCTTCAGATACTTCAGTATCCTCTTAGTTGTTTCCATGTGTGGTTACCTAGGAGTATGCATGAATTGACTTGCAAAACTTACACTATTGCAAATATCTTACCTGGTCAATGTTGCATAATTCAAACTTCCCATTAAGCTTTGATAGCTTCTTATCTCTTCAATTGGCTCCCCTTCATGAGCACTTATCCTCGAGCTTATCCCTCTGGATGTACCTGCAGCATTATCATTCTCCATCTTGGACTTGGATAGCATATCCTTGATGTATTTCCTTTGAGTTCCTATGTCACGGATCTTGAATTCCTCCTTCATCTATGGCTTGATCCTCCAACTACCTTCAAAGCACATAGGTTATTTTATTGCACTATTCTCAAATCTATAAGGTATATTTGACTCTCCAAGAGTGTAAGGGCTAGTCTTGTGTTGGTTAACTGGACCAAACTTCAACACTTAGAATTATTATACATGATTTTTTGTTACAAGGAACAGAATTATACAATGAAGAATTAATAATTCCTGCATCACAAAGAACAATAGATGATCAACAAAAGAGGATTGATCTAGAAATTCAAGTGAAAAATTCATAATTTTTTGTGGATGCATATGAGAGAAAATCATTAGCAAGTGATACACTGAATGTTTTGAAAGAAAATCATAGGCACTCCAATTACGTTCACAACCGCCACTTGAAGCTCCTACTGAAAGCACTCTCATAGCTATATGTTGCAACTCCACTGCTTCAACTCCATACTCTTTCCACCAAATAGGAGGTGCGCTTAAATGTTCCACACATCTCCAAAAGATCCTTCTTGATTTATATAAGCTACTCTTTGGTGGAATGCATCTCGACCATCTATACCTGGAAGTAATAATTGACATGTGGTTTTGAATTTATCCATGATGTCTCCAATATGTCTAATGACATGCTCGATATTATCACCTATCTCAACACACCCTTTGTCTTTAGGAACTTGCAAATTAGTGAACATATCTCTCATGCATGACATGTGGTTGCATCAAACACTATCTATGCACCACATTTCATCTTTGTCTTGCAAATGATCCCATGGGCATGGCTCATGGCTAACACTTGTTCATTACCTTCATTAGAAGCATAGTTATGTTGATTCTTCTTTGAATGGCATTCATTTGCCCCATGGGCTTGCTTTCCACATGCATATCACTCACCCCTCTTGCCTTTGTTGTTGTAACCACCTCTTCCTCTACCTCTTTGGTTCTTTCCTTTGCCTTTGGCATAGGATGTGCTAGCTTCATCTTCATTCGTGACTTTGGATTAATTTGTCCTTCCTTTAACTCTTCCCTTACCTCCTCTTTTCCCTCTATTTCTTGCATATATCATAGATTGAGAACATTTACCTTTGTTTCCTCCTTGAAGCATCTCCTCATTGATCATGAGTGTAGTAAGTTGATCAAGGTCACCCATGTTCTCTCCAGCATACAAAGAAGAAGTGAATAAACTCCATTTGTCATCTTGCTTAATTCAAACAATAGGCCACCATGTCATGATCCTCCACTTGGGTACCTATTGCTGCAAGGGAATCCCTAACGTTTTTGGCTTTCATAATGTATTCATAGACTGATATATTACCTGGCTTTGTGAGGTTGTTAAGCTCATTCTTGAGCTGCACCTTCCTAGCTTTTGTGTTAGTTGTAAACACTCTCTCCAGGTAATCACACATGTCCTTAGTTTCCTCGATTGATTGAATATGTCCAATCATGGTATTACTAAAAAGTTATCAAACCATGAAAATTAACTTTCTATTTTTTATATCGCAATCTTTCATGGCCTTCAACTCAACTGTAGTAGGTGCCATAGGATCCAATGGTACTGCCTTGACATCTCATCCATCAATGATGTGACCTAGATCCTTGCTTAATATGAAATTGAGCATACTAAACCTTCAAGGTTAGTATTTTTCCTTCTCAAGATTCTCAATAGCATTAGAATTATTTGCCATGATAAAAGTAGGTGTGTGTTACCTCTGTAGAATTCGTAGATAGATTTACTCCTTTGATGGTGAACACTCCTCTGGATGCTTCTCCTCTATGTAGCCTTCAAGTACTTCATCTTCGTGTCTTGCTTCACTTCAAGTCTTTGTACACTCAACTTGATGTCTTCAAGCTACTCAGATACCACTAATGGAAGATTACTTCTCCACATGCACAACAAGAAGCTTGGACTGTGGCCAAGACCTAGATGCTCTCACACTAGTACTAACTAAAACTGATGTAACTCAGAATTACCAAATGCAAATGACAACCCCTTTTAGTCACATAAACTAGACACTAAGATCTTTCCATTAAGGTTTCAATCACTGGAATGGACACCCATAGACTAGTCAATGCACTCATGCATGATAGACTAGTTTTCCTTTTAAGTTTGGAGACATACTAGTAGAGAAAGAAACAAATATAACTCACTGTAAACATACAACTTGCCAAAACCCTTTTTGATATAGAACTCTTGATCTATAAATATGCCAACAAGTGTAAGAACTCTAAATAGGGAGCGTCCTACAAAGAGAAAGTGAAGTCCTAATAGGTTTTTATAGAAATTCAACACCCTTTGGAAAGGGTAAGAGAGATATATAAGAGAATATGAACTCCTATGATAGACAATGTCTCAATGGCACATGTGTAGGCAGCACCCAAATTTCCTACCATTCACAAAAACTTAGAATGAGCTTGGAGGGTGCTTTAATAGCCATGAGAGGCTTCTATGACTCTTCATATGTCCTCCATTTCTCTTCACATGCCCTCCTTGTCTCTTCAGCTTCCTTGTGACTTTGTCTCTTCATTGGAGTGTCTTTTGGTGGTTCAATGTCTTCGTTTGGATAATTTTGCACCTTCAGACATGTGCATTGACTTTTTTAAGGTTCAAAAGCCTTCAAACGAAGTTATTTAGTGAAAAAATATGTTTGAAATTGCCCTAGAAAACTTCTGATAGATCAACCCCTCAAACCTCTTAGTACAACCAAGTTCAAGAAGAAAATATGAATGGGAAAAAACAAAATATTTATTAAGAAACAAAGATCACAAGGGCCTAAATTACCTAGTGAGCCGTATGAGAGGGCCAAGAGGGAAAACTTTTGCTTTAGGTGCCCATCTCCTAGCCATGCATAGTGGAACTATCCACTCAAGAAGGGCAAAGAGAAGAAGGGAGGACCAGGGAATAGTATGGCCCTTGATAAGGGCAAGAAGGTAGTCCATCTAGTGAAGAAACTTCCCACTGATGGTATCTCTAACTACAAGCAAGTTGAAGTCATGCATGAGGATATTGACCACACACGTTGTTTAACAGAGTCAAGGTGGTCACCTAATTTTGGACTACATGACCTAGTTAGACTTCATGGTAGTGTGTATAAGAAGAGCGTGTGATTCATGATAGATCACTATGCCACTCATAACTTATAAATTATTCTCTAGTCAAAAAGCTAAAGATTCTGCAATAGCCCAATGCACATAAATAGATAATATCTATGATGAAAGGGGAAAACAAGAAGATATCAGATACTATGGTATCCAATTTGGAAGTCAAAATACAAGATAACACTAACCATGTAGACTTCCAAATCATGAATATTGAGAGGTTAGACCTTTGTTTTAGGAAGACAGTGGCTATGGGGTTTGGGAGACACATGTAAATGCAATTATGAAAACAACACTCTTGAGTTTGTAAAAGAATGGAATTACACTTTGTATACAGGGAGAGAGAGTTGTACCTAGTGTACCACTCATCTCATCTTTAGGATTGTATAGTCTTTGTCATTCTGAGCATGTACAAGAGAGTTTTGTTATATAATCAAGATCTCGAGCATTGTATAGACACTTCATCTAATGTATATTTTCATGCTAGAAATCTAACTTTGGAGAGGAATTTTTATTTTTCTATCTTGCAAGAGTGTGTTGTTAAAGGCTTAAGGATCTTATGATTAAAGGTGTTTTTCCCATGGAATTACCTAGAGGGTTACCACCTGAGAGAGGAGACATTGACCAGGCTATTGATGAGGTAATTACTAACACTAACCCTATATGTAAGCCACCTTATAGGTGTAATGTTTCTCAGCATGATGAGGTATAGAGGCAACTACATTACTATTTAGATAGATGCTTCATTAGTCCTAGTAACTCACCTTCAGGATCGTCGATGCTCCTAATTAAGAAGAAAGACAGATCTACATAGATTATAGAGTACTAAACAAGGTAACAAAGAAAATAGGTTTCTAATACCCATGTTGGAAGACCTACTTGATCAGTTACATCAAGCTAGGTATTTTACCAAGCTTGATCTTAGATCAAGATATCATCAGATTAGGACTAGGGTAGAGGATATCCCTAAAACTACCTTTAGGACTAGATATGAGCACTACGAGTTCTTGGTCTGCCTTTCACTCTCACCAATGCTCTAGCCACTTTCATAAAGCTCATGAACATTTTATTGTGGCCATCTATAGGGCAATTTGTAGTAGATTTTCTAGATGATATTCTTATCTATAGTAGATTAGAAGAGGAACACTTGGAACACTTGGGCATTTAACCACCCAAGATGGAATTTAGATGGATCCTAAAAATGTACAAGCTATTATGGAGTGTCCACATCCTAGGAACCTAGAAAAGCTATAGATCGTCCTAGGTTTATCAAGATTCTATCAAAGATTCATTAAGAAGTATGCCAAAATTATTGTTATGATGATGGGATAGTTTAAAGGAAAAGGAAAAGACTTTCATTAGGGAGATGATCTGAAGCAAAGTAGGTAGCAATTGCTACAACTCCACTTTTACATATAGTAGATCCCAATAAACCCTTTGTGGTTCAGATTGACGGGAGTGATTTTCCTATAGGATCCGTTTTGGTTCAGGATGGTCGACTAGTGACTTTTTGAGAACAAGAAACTAGAATCTTCTTAGAAGAATTACTCCCTATATGAGAAGGAGTTGTATGAGATTTTCCATGCTTTGAAAAAGTGGTGTCATTATTCATATGGTGCCAAATTCATGATAGTGTTTGATATAGAGAGCATTAAGTGGCTCTCTAATCAAACAGACCTTGGAGTTCATAAGGCATGATGGGTAGAGACTTGTGAAGAGTTTGATTATGAGCTTAGGTATAGGAAGGGAAATTTTAATGGAGTGGCTAACTCACTTAGCCACGTGCCTATGGTCAATGAATTGAGTTTTACTCATGTCACTAATGAGGTACTTATGTCCATTAGAGGAAAATGTAGGCTTGATCCTACATCTTGTGAGATTTGAGAAGCCATAGAGAAAGAGGATCGTGGTATAATGGCTTCCAATGAGGATGGAGTATTGACGAGTACTCAAGAAGGTCAATAAAGTTGAAGGTTTAAGATTGGAGGACTACTCCACCCATTGGATATTCCCAATAAGAATTGGGAGAGTATCTCCATGGACTTCATAGTAGGATGACATAAGACACAAAGAGGGCACGACTCATTCTGGGTAATTGTGGGTAGGTTAACCAAATAGCTAGGTTTATTCTGACATGTAGTACAATGAAGACACCTGAGTTGGCTAGATTGTTTGTAGAGAAGCTATACCGGTTATATGGTCCTCCTTCAGACATAGCCTGACATTGGGATAGAAAATCTAGCCACTTTACGAGAGCATTCTTCAAAAGGTTGGATACAAAACTTAGCATGAGTATAGTCGCACATCCACATTTGGATGGACAAACTAAGAGGCTTAACCAAATCCTAGAGGATATGCTTTGCGCATATGTGAATGAAAGGCAAATTGATTTGGAAGAGTACTTACCTATAGTAGAGTTTGCATATAATAGTTCCAAGCACCCTTTTACAAGGACCTAGTGAAGTAAAAATATCAATATTAAATTGTGAAAAGATGAAGGGTAATGCGGGGAAGAGTGGGTTAGATTCCCTTATTGAACAATTGTATCTAGTCTTATCCATGTTCTTTTCCATGTAATGTGAAGTATCTTTATCAAAGTAATAGATAGAATTCAAGAGATCCCATAACTCAAGATCGTAGGTATGAAACATGAATCTGAATTACAAGGACTTCCTTGAGGAAGATGAATTAGATACAAGAAAAAACTTTACAAGATCTCATCCTACAAGATTACAAGAGGACAATGTCCAAGAACTAGACTAATTGGTAATAGAACAAGGAACAGGACAAGAACTCGAATCGGAACTTTGAAAGTACTTACTTGGTGACCATGAATCTTTGAGCTCCCAAGACTAGCATTCCCAAGACCATGTATGTATGTGGTCAATCCCTCCTTATATAGGGTGTCAAGGGCAGCCCTTACATGGTGGTTACAAATTGATGATGTCATCAATTCAAAACATGACCTCTAGATATTAGAACCAAGAAAGTAGACAATCAATCTTAGGGTTTTGGCACATTGTAGACACAATGGAAGCATTAGTTTCTTCAAATTCTAAACCAATCATGAGATGTAGAAAGTCACATGTAATTTGAGATTCATGATTTCTTCCTTTGTGTCCATGACACCCAGCTTGATCATCTATTTGTGGATTATCAAAACTACTTATTGTTGGATGTGATGGCTGGGTACAATCAGAAGATCAAGGTGGTGCTGCTAGACCTGCTTCACACCTGCCCTTTCTTTTCTTCAGATATGGTTAGGAGACTCCTTGAGCTTCCAAATGACACCAAGAAACTATATATGTGCTTTACAAAGTGATTGAGAAATGATCAAATCAAAACAGATAAGTTTGAACCTTCATAAGTCCAAAAACTTGCTATTTCTGTAATGACACCTGCTCAGTCCTAAGCTCAGTGTGTCCAGCACACTTGCAATTGGTTTAATTCCTTCTGGGAGTATTAAATTAACTTAACAAGCTATCATTAGCAAGTTAAATCACTCCAAATGACAAACTATACACTGAGCATGATGTTTAGCAAACTCAGGGACACCCCCGATTTTTTAGGAATCACACAGAGATATACCAGTGATCACTTCGACAGCGATTTCTCCCAATTGGCTGAATAGATTGACTTGAAACTTTGTAGTGTTGTAGAATACTTTGAGCTGGTTCCAATGAGCCCTGGATCATCAAATTTGGTTCAGTATATCTTGAGATATGCTTCTTGGAAGTTGACAGAGTTGGAGGTAGTCACTCAGAGAAAACAGAGACTATGAATATATGTATATTGATTAAATCTAATGATTGTACATTCCCATTGGCATGTAAAGTGATGCACAATGGTACTCAGAGGTGTAGGCTATGGTGTAGCTCACACACACTCAATGATTGACTCAGAATTGCCTCGGGAGGAGTGAAGGATGCCCGCGACTTTTGACTTGTAGCTTTTATAGAGATTGAGTAAAATTTTGAATTTCAAATCTATGTCAATCTCCTTGAATCATGTACCTAAAAGTGAATGAGATATTCTCTCAATCATTCACCTACTCAATCAATCAAATTTTCCACGACTTCCTCTGTTAGGTGTGATTACATGAGTGGTTAAAGTCATATAGACTTTTACATGAGATAAAAGTAAGAATCACTAAGACTAGGTTCACATGATTATTGACTCTTGTGAATGTATCATCCAAGGGTTCAATCTTTTATGCTTTCCAAGGGTTCAATAGTCCAAGCTTTAAGTTGGGTCTTCAAAGGTACACAACAAAACCAAGTGTTAAGGCTTGTTTGCACCAACAGCTCCCCCTCAAGCCAAACACTTGCTTGAGTTTTCATCTTTAGTCTTCAATGATATCCTGTAATCCAATCATGGATTTAAACCTGCATAGCTTGCTCCCATCCAAAGCTTTTGTAAGCAAATCTGCACATTGAATATTAGTGGACACATATGATAATTGGATTTCTTTGCTAAGTAGTTTCTCCCTCACATAGTGGTAATGAACCTCTATGTGTTTTGTCCTAGCATGATACACAGGATTAGCAGCTAAATGAAGTGAACTTGTGTTATCACCAAATATGATAGGTGGCCTTGTGTATAGGCCCAATTCTGAATAGAGTAACTTTAACCATATTGATTCTTGAGTGGCATTGGCTAGCCCTCTGTACTCTGCCTCAGTAGATGATAGAGCCACTGTGGGTTGTTTCTTGGATGACCAAGAAATTGGTTTATCACCTGCAAAGCATATGTAACCAGATGTACTCCTCCTGTCATCCTTGCAACCTGCCCAATCTGCATCTGAGTATACCTTGATGTCAATGTCTGATGAATATGGATAATACAAACCATGATTTTGTGTTCCCTTTAGGTACTTTACTATCTTCTTGGCTGCCTCCAAATGTGGTACTCTTGGCTTATGCATAAATTGGCTAAGTACACTAACACCATATGAGATATCAATCCTAGTTAAGGTAGCATAATTGAGACTACCTACCAAACTTTGGTAACCTGTAATATCCTTGAGTTCTTCTCCTTCATGTGCACTGAGTTTGTGGTTGACCTCCATAGGAATGTTTGAGACTTTAGCTTCCTGCAAGTTAAACTTCTTGACCATGTCCTGAATGTACTTCTTCTGAGTAATGTATATACCTGAATTTGTGTAGACCAATTCAAGCCCTAGGAAGTACTTCAATAATCCAAGATCATTGATCTTGAATTCCTTCATCATTTGACCTTTGATGTGTCTAATTCCTTGAACATCATTTCCTGTAATAATGATGTCATCAACATAGACACACAAGTATATTACCTCTGAATTGTTCTTCTTTATAAACAATGAAGTATCTGCTTTACTCATTACAAATCCTTGATCCAAGAGATAGGTTGTCAACCTATAGTCCATGCTCTAGGTGCCTGCTTCAATCCATACAGAGCTTTCTTCAATTTGCAAACATGATTTACCTTATTAGGATCTTCATAGCCAGGTGGTTGTGACATGTAGACCTCTTCAGATATCCATCCATTTAAGAATGCATTCTTCACATCCAATTGGTACATGTTCCAATTTTTGGATGCAGCTACACTCACCATAATTCTGATAGTTGGCATCTTTGCCACAGGAGAAAATGTCTCCTCATAATCAATGCCATGGGTTTGTGCAAAACCCTTAGCCACCAACCTAGCTTTGTACCTGCTTATTGTACCATCTGAGTTCCTTTTGAGTTTGTAGATCCATCTGGATCCTATGACCTTCATGGAGTCCTTCTTGGGTACCAAGTCCCAAGTATCACTCTCCTTGAGAGCCTCCATTTCTTCATCCATTGCTTCCTTCCATTCTGGTTTAGTAATAGCTTCCTCAAATGTACCTGGTTCTTCACTTAAGATATCCTTTGCAAGATATACAGAGTGCTTGGTTACAAGTGAAGTATCATATCCATACCTAATAGGTTTCTTCTTTTCCCTTGAAGATCTCCTCATAGCTTGAGTTGAGGATTCTGGATTGTCTTCAAGTTGCTTCATCTTCATCTTCCCTTTTGATTTCCAAGCTTTGAACTCTTCAATGTTGATGGTGTCTTCATCATCTGAGCTTGTGTCCTCATTCTGAGTTGGTTCTTGCCTGACAAGCTTTGGAAAGTCTTCTTCCATATCATAAGGTAGGCTCACTTTCCTGCACTCATTATCATACCATGAATCATTTTCATCAAAGATGACATCTCTGCTTACCTTGAAGCCTTTGTTTGAGGGGTTATAGAACATGTATCCTTTCTGATTCAAATCATAACCAATAAAGATACACTTTTCAGCCTTAGGGTCTAGCTTTCCCCTTACCTGTGAGGGAATATGCACATATGCAACACACCCAAAGATCTTGCAATGATCTAGAGAAGGTCTCTTACCATGCCAAGCCTCATAGGGTGTCATTCCATCAAGTGTCTTTGATGGCAACCTGTTGATCAAGTATGTGGCAGTAGATACACTCTCTGCCCAAAGATAATTTGGTAGTTTCTTCTCATTAAGCATAGACCTAGCTGTCTCCACAATGAGTCTATTTCTTCTTTCAGCTACCCCATTTTGTTCAGGTGAGTACCTTGTGGTAATCTCCCTCTTGATGCCTCTTTCCTGCAAGAACTCTTCAAAATCATTGGAGAAGTATTCTCCACCACCATCAGACCTTAATCTTTTTAAATGTCTACCTGTTTGATTCTCTACTAATGCAAGATACCTTTTGAAGCAATTAAATACTTCATCTTTATGTTTCATGAAGTACAAGACAGTCCATCTGCTATAATCATCTATAAAAGATACATAGTACCTTGATCCAGATATGGATGGCTCCTTGCTTGGTCCCCAAACATCTGTATGCACCAATTCCAAGTAATCTTCATGCATAAATCCTTTCTTGGTATATGGCAACCTGTGTGACTTACCAAATTGACAAGCCCCACACTTGTATATCATGTGTTGCTTGGATACATTAGGTATCCCAAGCACACATTGATCTCTGCTCATCTGCTTTATGGTTCTTTCTCCAATGTGACCCAATCTCTTGTGCCACATCTCCAATTCTGATAGGGTTTGGTCCCTATAGTTGTACAAGGCAATACTTTTAGTATCCTCAAGTTCAAAGGTAAACAATCTACCTGACTTCTCTCCCTTGGCTATCCTTCTGAATCCATGTCTTGGATCCTCCACAAATGCACCATGTTGAGTGAACCTGACCTGTAGACCTTTTTCAACAATCTGACCTACACTCATCAGATTCTTGGTGATTGTTGGGACATACAATACTCTGCTTAGCAAATTCTGATTACCATCACTTGTTTTGACATTACCTACTTTAACCACTGAGTGTTTAGAGTCATCACCTGTCTGTACTTGGTGCTTACCTTTAGGTTCTTCCAAATCAGAGAGTAGGGCAACATTCCCAGCTACATGGTTAGAGCAACCTGAATCAATATAGAACAAATGATCATCATTGATACCTGATTTAGATGTCATGTTCATAATCAACAAGGAATCATCTTGATCCTCTGCATAATTATTGTAATCCTTTCTGTTCCTGTATCCTCCTTGATAATTGCCATTGTGATTGTAGCTATTGTTGTAGTTGTAATTATTGTTGTAGCCATGGTAGCCTTGAGATTGATTGAACCTGCCTCTGCCTTGGGAGTATCCTCCTCTTTGGTGACCTCTTCCTCTTTGATTCTTGTAGTTTTTGTAGCATTCATCTGTAGTATGATTAGACAAGCCACAAATATTGCATGGAGATTGATTATAGGGTCTCCCCCTACCTGACTTACCTCCTCTGCCCCTACCTCTAGATGATCTACCTCTCCCTGCATAGTTTGCTTGGGAGGTGGATCCTTCATCATCAACCTTCTTGCTTTTACCCTTATCTTTAGACTTCTTTTCTGTATATAGGGCAGAGGGATTGTTACCTTTTGATTGCTCTCCATTCTTTGTGATCTTTGCTTCATGTGTAAATAGTTGTCCAATCAGAGTTGTTAGATCAGGTGCTTGAATGTCCATGTACAAGTCCATTGCAGTGGTAAAGCTCTCCCACTTGTCATCTGCTTTGAGTCCATTGATCACTTGTCTAACAATTTGCTCTTCTTCAATCTCTTCTCCAACACTTGCAAGTTGATCTGCTATATCTTTGACTTTGGTGACAAAATCTGAAACACATTGTTTTGATTGTTTCCTAAGAGTTGTAAACTCAATCCATAGCTGATTCTTTCTGGCCCTTGTGCTTGATGAGAAATATGTTGACAAGGTCTCCCAAGTCTCTTGGGAAGTCTTACAGTTCCTAACATGAGGTAGAAGGAAATCAGAGATAGAGTTTAGAAGATATGACCTTGCTAAAGCATCTTTAGCACACCATTGATTAAGTCTCTCATGCTCATCCTTTGTAGGTAGGCCTCTGGTTTTGAATGAGGGCAACTCCTCATCTCCTGATATGTATCCATACAAGCTTCTCCCTTGTAGATAAGTCTTCATTCTTAATGACCATGCCTGGTAGTTATTTCTATCCAATTTGTCAATAAAGGAAGGGAAACCATCACCCATGATTACCTTGTTTTGCTCTGATACCACTGTTGGATGTGATGGCTGGGTACAATCAGAAGATCAAGGTGGTGCTGCTAGACCTGCTTCACACCTGCCCTTTCTTTTCTTCAGATATGGTTAGGAGACTCCTTGAGCTTCCAAATGACACCAAGAAACTATATATGTGCTTTACAAAGTGATTGAGAAATGATCAAATCAAAACAGATAAGTTTGAACCTTCATAAGTCCAAAAACTTGCTATTTCTGTAATGACACCTGCTCAGTCCTAAGCTCAGTGTGTCCAGCACACTTGCAATTGGTTTAATTCCTTCTGGGAGTATTAAATTAACTTAACAAGCTATCATTAGCAAGTTAAATCACTCCAAATGACAAACTATACACTGAGCATGATGTTTAGCAAACTCAGGGACACCCCCGATTTTTTAGGAATCACACAGAGATATACCAGTGATCACTTCGACAGCGATTTCTCCCAATTGGCTGAATAGATTGACTTGAAACTTTGTAGTGTTGTAGAATACTTTGAGCTGGTTCCAATGAGCCCTGGATCATCAAATTTGGTTCAGTATATCTTGAGATATGCTTCTTGGAAGTTGACAGAGTTGGAGGTAGTCACTCAGAGAAAACAGAGACTATGAATATATGTATATTGATTAAATCTAATGATTGTACATTCCCATTGGCATGTAAAGTGATGCACAATGGTACTCAGAGGTGTAGGCTATGGTGTAGCTCACACACACTCAATGATTGACTCAGAATTGCCTCGGGAGGAGTGAAGGATGCCCGCGACTTTTGACTTGTAGCTTTTATAGAGATTGAGTAAAATTTTGAATTTCAAATCTATGTCAATCTCCTTGAATCATGTACCTAAAAGTGAATGAGATATTCTCTCAATCATTCACCTACTCAATCAATCAAATTTTCCACGACTTCCTCTGTTAGGTGTGATTACATGAGTGGTTAAAGTCATATAGACTTTTACATGAGATAAAAGTAAGAATCACTAAGACTAGGTTCACATGATTATTGACTCTTGTGAATGTATCATCCAAGGGTTCAATCTTTTATGCTTTCCAAGGGTTCAATAGTCCAAGCTTTAAGTTGGGTCTTCAAAGGTACACAACAAAACCAAGTGTTAAGGCTTGTTTGCACCAACACTTATCTTTAATAACAACTTAAGATTATCAAATACAAACCTCTAAAACCTTCCATGGTCTCGAATGTATGTATAAATTGATACATCTAGCTCAGGTCAATAATATTTGAAAAAATTGTGATTAATATCATATTAAAGTTTGGACCAACTTCAATGTGCACTTGAAATGTTCTTAAGTTCAATGTCCAACCCCTATAACTATGCCCCTAGAATGAGCCCTAACTCAAAGGTTTTTCTCTATGTGTACCACTTTAGAAACTAAAGCATTTTGAATTTTTTTTTCATTTTTATTCAAAACTTTCTTGTTTCCCTTGCTTTCAATCACAAAGCACCTCTCCTTGAAGTAATTTTTTCATAGTTTTAGATATGGAAAGACACTCTAATTGAATCTAGTTTTCGTAGTTTTAGTTTTACGAGTGATCATAGCTATCACTTTTATTGAGACTAGTCCAGCCTTACATGATTGAGATATGTCCTAAGTAGTCTATTTTAAAAACAAAAAAACTCAAATTTCTCTCCATTAACCTAAAATTCCATTTCTTTAAGTTTATTTAAAATGGTTCTTAAATATTTTTTTTTTATTTATTATTCATTTGTTATTCAACAAGCAAACATATTCAAAATCAATAAAAGATTATCGATAAATAGTCTCAAAGCAAAATTCATAAACATGATAAGTATCACTAGAGAATTTATGAGAATAAAAGGCATAACATGGTACTCATATTGATTAAATCATGTTCGAAGAATAGTTTAATGTACATCTTGTTCTCTAAATGTAGTTTGATGTTATCCTTTTTTTGGATCTATTTTATTACTTATAATTTCTCATAGCAAAAGCCATAAAAAGGTTGTAAGTCTTGTAATCTCCAATTACTTGAATGGCGGAATCATTTGCTTAAAATTCATCTATTTCTTAGCTTTCCTTGAAATTGTCTTTAAATCTTGTGCTTTAAGTGACTAGACCACTTTATTCCATGCTTTGCTTTCCTACTTTCTTCCTTTTTCCTTCCAAATAGCTAAAAATTGCATCAAAGATTGCATCTACTTACAACATATTTCGTTCAATTAAGGCAAAATCTCTTCAAAGATTGCATTCACTTATAGTTTTATTACCTTTTTTACAACTTTTGGCTGGCAGGTGTTGTGTTGTATGCATATATGCATGTGAATTGGTAAGGATGATCCTACAATATTTAGTTTGCTCGTCCTCTTGTTATTTTGTATTCAACTTTCAAAGGAGCCACAATATCTTGCATTTCCCCTGGTGCATGGTTAACATGAGGTCCTTGACATCATCATGTAAGCCCCATGGAAATTGGTTTATAGAATAATCTTCATGCCATGTGAGATGACAAATAATTTGTCTGAATTCTAATGCATAAACAGACGTAGGCCTATTTTCTTCATGTAGCCTCCTTAGCTTTGTTTGGACAGCACGTAAATGATTGGTATCTCCAAAAAAGAAAATGTGAACTCTCCAACAAAGGAATTGAAACCATAAAAAATAATCCAAATCCTTATCATGGATAGGTGCAAGCCATGAAAGAGTACGGACTCATAGGAACTTCCTATGAGTCCTACTTGAGAAGCATCATCTCGGTATTTGTCTAATTACATTCTTAGGAATGGTTTCCCTTGCTATGAGTCCTACTTGAGAAGCATCATCTCGGTATTTGTCTAATTACATTCTTAGGAATGGTTTCCCTTGCTACTGGTTAGTATGTATCTGTTGTTACTGAAGACTGTTGGAGGTGTGATTGGACCGATAAAATCTAATCCCCATTTCTGAAATGGTTCGAGTGGCATAATAGGCTGCAAAGGAAAGAAGTGTCATTGCAGTGGTTGTCCAGACCTTTGACAGTTATCGCAGTTTTTGACGAATTGGGCCACATCTCGGTACATAGTTGGCCACCAGAGACCTCCTTGCAGAATTTTCCGGTGAGTTAAATCTGTGGCAAAGTGACCACCAGTAGGGGTCGAATGAGCCATTGTGATGACCGAGTTAATTTCATGCGGAGGAACACATCGAAGTAAGATTCCGGTGTGATCTACATAATATAGTTCTCCAGCAACTAACCGGAATCGGCGGCTAAAGACTGCAATTTTCCTTCGAACTGCCTTGGCAGTCTCGGATGGAAAGCATCCTTCGATGAGAAAAGTTAGAATCTGATCATAATATGTAGATGGTGCTTGTGATTCGGCAGTCTCATCGGTCAGTGGCTCAGAACTATAAATCGCTGGAGTCGTGTCATCTATGCCTACCGGAGCTTCACCAGAATCTAGACGAGGTAAGAAATCTGCTAAGGCATGTGCATTTCCGGGTCGGTGAATGACTTCATAATCAAATTCCTGCAAGAGTAGCACCCATCGTGCTAATCGTCCACCTAAATGCTTCTGTCTTACTAGATAGACGAGGGCAGCATGATCCACATGGAATGTGAATTTCCGGCCTAGTAGATAATGTCTGAAATTTTTGATGGAGTAAATTAATCCTAGACATTCTCTTTTGGTGGTAGAATAGTTCTTTTCTGCAGGTGCAAGCCTTCTGCTGGCGTAATAAGCAGGGCGAAACCATTTATGTGTTTGCTGCATCAGAATATTGCCGATCGCAATATCTGAAGCGTCGACAAAAACATGGAACAGATTGTCCCAGTCCGGTGGTTGTAAGATTGGTGCCTGCGTTAATAAATACTTGAGTCGATCAAATGTGGTTTGGCATTCTTGAGTCCATTGGAACTGTCGGGGAGTTTTTATGATTAGCCTATTCAGTGGTACAGCCAGATGAGCAAGCCACCGTAAGTGTCTGCCGTGCCACCGTATTTGACCCATAAAACGCATTACTTCTTTTGGAGTGGTGGGTACCGGGGCTTCTAAAATTGCTGAAATCTTATCTGAATCTACTTGGATACCTTGTGCCGATACAATGTGGCCAAGTAACTTGCCACATGAGACCGCAAACACTGATTTTTTTGGGTTCAAGCAGAGTCTATATTCTCTGCATTTCTGAAAGCAGCTCCGTAAATGGAACAGGTGTGCTATCATTTTCCCAAAAATTGAAAAATCATCGAGATATACTTGCATAAATGAAGTCAGATAAGGAGAAAATATTTCTTGCATACATCTTTGAAATGTGCTTGGTGCGTTTCTCAATCCAAACCACATTACCGTACAAGCAAAGACACCCCAATTGGTAATGAAGGCAGTTTTTGGTATATCCTCTTCAGCCATTCTAACCTGATTGTAACCACTGTATCCATCTAAGAATGAATACATTTCATGTCCTGCTACTCTATCAAGCATGGTATCCAGAAAGGGGATCGGGAAAGGATCCGGTACTGTTGCTGCGTTTAATTTTCGGTAGTCTACACAGATTCGCAATTGCTTATTTTTCTTTGGCACGATCACAATTGGTGAAATCCATTCAGCATGTTCTACTGGTACGATGAATCCAACTTTTAATAATCTATCAAGTTCGGCTTTTACCTGTGATGCATAATTGGGATTCATCCGGTAGCTGGGCTGCTTATTTGGTTTAGCTTCAGGCTTCAACATGACTCTGTGCTGATAGATGCGTGGATCTAATCCTTTCATATCTTTGTAATCCCATGCAAAGACGTCTGAGAATTCGCGAAGTAGTCGAATCAAATCAGCTTTAAATGTTTCCGGTAAGTTTTGCCTTATCTTTACAGGTCGTGGATGATCTACGTCTCCTAGATTGTACGAGGTCAACTGGTCTTCGAAGACATAAAACTGTTGTGGTTTCTCTGTATCGTCTGTTGACTTGAACAGTGATTGTAATTCGTCGTCATGTGTTGAAACAGTATCTTCCTGCTTAGAATTCCCGGTGATCGGTACAATTGTACAAACTGAAGTACTCCAGTTATCTATCACGGACTGTAGATCAACAGTCCCTAAGGTCATTAAATCAGCGTTATTCTTCAGAAATTCCTCTTCTTCATCATCTGATAGTCCATCTAACATGTGGATTGGTTCAGCAAAATATGGTCTAGCGTGTAGTTTGCAAGGTTGTATAGCATCTAATTTTACCACATATCTATGATTGGCATCTTTAAATGTAAGCTCTTATGCAGACCAGTCCTATACTACCTTTGCATGCTTCAGCCAGGGTCGACCGAAAAGAAGGTTGTAATCCAAAGTGGATTCTGGCAGATCTAGTATAACAAAGGTCATTTTAAAGGTCGTACCTTGTAAAGTGATGGGTACATTTCGCACAAGTCCTACAGGATGGACTCTAGATTGATCTGCCATTCTGACAAAAAATTGAACTGGTTCCATTTCGGTCCATCCTAACCTTTTGCATAATGCTGCGGTCGCAATGTTAACACCAGAGCCTCCATCAATCAATACTTGCGTGATCTTATGCTTCTTATACCATACTGTAATTAAGGGAACTGAATGATCAACCGTAGAATCAGGTTTCGGTTGAATTGCTGCTGTCGCCGGAATACAAGAAGATACCGGACTGAACTGTTGCTGGAATCGTTGTCGGATCCCAGGTACTAATGCCAGTAGTCGGCCGAGAGGCAGAGTGATAGATGCCTTGGATAAAATTTCCCAGGCCTGTTGAGATTGGTTATCCTGCTCTTTTGAACTTAAGGTCTCTGCTGATGCAGAAGTATCTACTGTTATGTCTACTACTGATGATGGCTCCGCTGCTGCTTCCTTTTGTTGTGTTCCTTCCTTTGTCGACGAGGTCTAAGTCACTGGAATAGGTTCTGGGAACACTGGTGGTTCTATTGCGGTCCAGTGACTAGCCTTGTTATACATCCTATGTTGTTCTCGTATCCCCGGTTCGAATATTTCTGCTGCTGACTACAGCTGTTTACCTGATCGGGTCTGGACTGTAGCAGTTTGCGTTTCTACCGGCGTAATTTGTACCATGTTGGCCATTGGGTTTTGCCGCTCCTTCTTCCTTTGATCATACTCAGCTGCATCCTTGCAAAATCTTCTAATGTGTCCGAATTCACCACAAAAATGACAGCGTGGTGGTGGTAAATTGGGATTTTCCGGTGGTGGCCCGTTCTGCCAGCGATTTGGATTATAATTGTTATTCCTCTGTCCTCGGTAATTTCGATATCCTTGTTGCTGGTTGTTTCTCATTTGTGGAGGCACATAATGATTGGCTGGCTGCCCTTGTTCCTAGATAATTGCATTGATAGTCGCTGTTCCCTGTACTCTAGCGTTGTATGCGCAGTGTTCGGTGGTGTGTCCGGCAATGTTGCAGATAGCGCAGAATGTCTGATTAAGTGCGCAATTGGTGCTGGTATGTCCTGAATTTTTGCATGTGGTGCAATATACTTGTTTGGTCATATCTTCGGCAACATGTCTGTTTGTTTTTGCCCACTCCAGATCTTCTGTAAATCCGTCGACTTTGTTTTCCAGCTGCAGATTCATTGCGATGACTGCATCAAGTGTCATAGCTCCGACACATCTTATGATCATGATCTGCTTAAGTTGAGGAACCAAGCCATTGATGAACCACTGAGTAATAACATCATCTGGTAAGTTAGCATGAGCCGGTGGTAGCTGCCTTAAGTGTGTTCTGAAAAGGGTAGCATATTCCTGTACAGATTGATTCACTCTCTGTCTGTTATTCTGCAGATAATCAAAAATTTTGGCTGGATTCTTTTTTAACCTGAATCGCTGCAAAAAAGCATCTCGAACTGCTTCGTAGGTGCCGAAATGATTAATATCGTATTCTGTGAGCCACCTGGCTGCTTCATTGACAAGTGTAGATTGAAAGACAATGGCTTTGTAGGCCGGATCCGGTGGATGGTTGAGGACGGCGTAGCTTATCTCGAAAGTGCGTACGTGAGCATCCGGATCATCTCCTAGAAATCCACCAAACTTCGTGTATGTCACTCCTGTTGGAGATGGCCTGTGTTGACATAACTGTTGTTGTTGTTGTTGTTGTTGTTGTTGTCCGTTCATCGTGAATGTATTATAACTTCTGTCTGTATTTCTGGTCTGAATATTTGAACTACCGGAATCTATATGGTCTGATGGCACACTTTCCGGTGAAATGAGCTTGCTTACTATACTGCGAATTTCTGTGTCAAACAGCCTTCCTTCTTCCTTGATGTCCAGTGTAGGAGAACTTGCTTCCAAGCACGGCAGTTGGGCTGAAGATTCAGCAGAAAGTGCTAATTCGTCATCGAATAACTGAGATTCTCTTACCGAAATATCACCGGGATAAACCGAACTTGTGCCCGAATGCGGTGTCTTTTCGCCTTCGCTGATTTCTTTGCCTAGGGTGTGTCTAATCGTAAGTGAATCTAAATCCTTTTCCAAGAGTGTTAAACTAGCTTCCAACTGCGACTTGGTAGGTTCTGGAATTACTATATCTTCGACAGACTGTGCCGAAATAGTACTGGAATGTACCAGAGACGTAACACGTTCTACCGGAATATGACCCAAATCAGCTTTAACGTTCTGAACTTTCTTGACAACTGGGTCAGTCCTAGTTGTACTTCTACCTTCCAGAGTTGTCTTTAGTACTCCAGACTGATGGTTCTTGGGGTACGTTTCGCCAGACCGAGTAACCGGCATTTATCATTTTTCGTATTAATCGTGGAATATTACTAACGAAATAGTTTGCAACAATCTGGTTCTGTTGCTACTGACAATCAAACAATAATCTGATTCTGACAAATGACTGGCAATCTTGATGCCACTTTCCCACAGACGGCGCCAAATGTTAAATGTTAATCGTTAAACTTCCAATTTCAGACTCAAAATACTTTCAAGTTCATACGTTTCCGAACCTTTCCTAACCGTAAATTACCTCTTAGCCACGTGGGTCCTTGGGAGTGGTAGGGGTCTGTTAGACAGAGGCCCTGTACTATTTTCCCAACTTATTACACAATCATAATTACTTCTAGCGTCTTAGCTCCGTGCGCAATTCTGAACAACCGATGACTGTTCGTTGTACTGGACTTAGAATTTCTGAATTAATCCTGCTATGATGGTCTGAGCAGTAGTCCGGTGACTTGTGTCCAATAGAATAATCTACTTCAGTAAACGAAGATCACCTAATACGTACTTCAGAACAGACAGGTATACCAAACACATATATATATATACTGAAATTATATAACTCATTGTATACCAATTACGAGCAACAAATGTCCTGACAACAAGCGACTTGTTACAGGCTTAACAATGACCTACTCGCACTTCAACCGTTACAGATGCTAGTTTTTCATGTGATCGGAATCAACAGTGAACGTAGACGACTGCATCGAACTTGGTCACTTACCAAAATGGTTAACATGCGATTAGTTCGGAACTACTTCCATACTTCCTTGTTCAGTATACTACTGACAAGTAACACACTGCACTTATTAACACTCAGAGACACACTCAACCATTACCGAACAGATTCGTAACACAAGATTACTAATTCGCAACTCTGCACTACGGAGTGAATAAACGACTAACCAAGCGCAGAACAGAACAGAAATCAACACAAACAATACTCAGAGTTCGTAACAGTGTAATAATAATCTGACAAATAATCAGGCGAACAAACTGGCAATTCCAAGAAAAACCGTTTCTCACAAGTGTCTCTCTCTCCATTCTCTTTACATTGCTTTATATATCTTTTTCAAGATGCGCGTACCAACTTTTTTGCACGGATTTTGATAATTCCGGTATATCAGGCGGTCATTACGTCTGTCCCACTCCGGCGACCGTCTAACAATTATCAAGTCAAGAATATTAACCTCTGTTTTAATTGACTTGAATAATCTTGAAGCTGCAGATTCCCTAAGATCAATATTGATGTTTGATTTCTCAAGTTCATTGTGGGCCCATCTATATGCATCCCCAATGAAATTCTTAGTCTTTGAAAAATCTTCTTTTTGTGTTACCTCTTCGGATTTTGTTGAACTTCCTTTCTCTTGTTTTGCATCTTCATATATATCTGATTTGCTCTGATGTACCCTCTGGTCTTTGTGACTTCCAAAATTATTGGATCCCTGGTTTGGTTCTTCTAAAATTTTCCCTTTGTTTCTTGTCTACAAGACCATGGAGTCGATTTCTTCTAATTATACCATTCTAGTGGATGGTGATTGTATGACATTGGCTCCTTCTGCTACTCCATGATTATCTAGTGAGATCATTTGGAGATGGGGCCCAGATGTAGATGCTTTGTTTTGTGGACAGCAATTTGTATAATGATCCCTGACATCTCAGTAATTCTTGCAAGGGGGGGCATTTTTTGGCACGGTGCATTTACTTTGATAATGTCCACACTCTCCACACCTGAAATAGATAATTGGCCTTCTAGGCCCATTTCCATAATTACCTCTAGGTCTTTGATTTTAGTTGTTACCTTGGCTAGGGGCTATCGCCATTACATTGGTTGAGAATTGAGCATCTCCTTGTGCCCAATAAGGTTGTACATGCATCCCTCTTGACTAACATTCATGGGCCTCATGTCCAACTTTCCAGCATAGCTAGCAAGTTACACTTAACAATGGACATTCACTTACCATATGACCCTGCTTGCTGCACATGGTACACCATAGCCCACTTTTAATGCCACCCCCCTTGAGTTCCTACAACTCCTCTTCAAGTTGAGCCAGCTCTTCTACTTGGGTTTCCTCTTCCTTTTGTAGCTTCAATGCTTCAATTTCCCTCCTCAACTGAGTCATAGCACTCTCCTCCTCTTTATGGGGCTTATTCCTTTTTAAGCTCTCAAGCTCTTTCTAGCTGAATTACTGGGTCTTCAAGTTCTACAAGATATGATAAATTGGAAGAGCTTTCCCCATACTATTGTCTAATTTGTTCCAATCTTGTAGTTGTATTGATAAATTTTTCTATTGCTATTGTCGGTAAAACCAACTCCTTTATTTTACATTGTGTTGATATGGGAAGTGGTTTAGCCAACCACTTCATTAGGGTGAAAATGGCCAAAAAGGGGTTGTTTGCTAATGACAGATTAAGGAAATTGACAAATAGAGTCTTTCCACGTGTACAAGAATATAACATTGTTGTCCCCTTTAACCGTATGAAGAAATTCTTTTTTTAAGACAATATGCTCTAAAAGCACCGCGAAAGTGATGAAGATTCTTGTATTAAGTGTACAATTCTTCGGTTTGATGCAGAAAAGATATTTTTGCATACCACACAATGCATATTTTTGAAGTTCCAAGAAGGAAATGATTTCTGAAGATACGAAATATTTTTGGGTTCACGAAATTCCGTGGTCATTCGGCAACAGGGTTTACATCAAATCAAAAGTTTCCACATGTACAAAGCCTTTTTATTTATAAATATTGGCAAAGTTTGTGAATGTCGGTTTCTAGCTTTGAGCATTCTTCTTCTTCTACATTGTATGGCTTCTTCTTCTCGTCGTCCTTCCAATCGTGTAACCGCATGTGAGGTTTACAACAAAAGAGAGGATTCTTTGTGGAAACCTCTTTCTGTAAAGTTAAATGAATGAGTAGCTATGCTTCCTAGTTGTAGAGGTACCCATAAAGTCAAGCGTGCTAAAAGTAACGACACAAGAAACCATTGGAGGGGACGTATACTTAGTTTCAAATTGAAGAGATGTTCTTGATTTACAAGAGTACATGTGTACAACGCTAAGGATCTTGTTCTAGAAAATCATCTCCAATTGCCTCCGTACTGTAAGTGAAGTTTTACAATGCTTTTCTTTATTGTTTTTGTATAACAACATAAATGTTTTTGTATTGGAGATATTTTTCTTTCCAATATTCTAGAGTGGCAACCTTTTGAATGTTTAACAGGAACATCTAGAGTGAATATGCAGAACTTATGTATGCAGATAAATATGTTCAATTTTTCAATAGCATAGAGTTATTTGTCCATTTTGCAAATTATCAGGTGCCATCAAGGAGGAGCTCTTATGGAAATCTTGTACATCTACCTACTCCTTGCATCTCTTTATTACATTGGGATGCTCCTGATCATTCAACAGAAGGTGGAAAGGAAAGCTTGGACTCTGGATAGCCTTGGACTCAGAGGAGAGCTGTCAAGAATTTGAGTTAGAAGTACTAATTCATCTAGATTTTCAATCTAGGAAAATAATTATCACAGCATAAAGACTTCTCTATCCTCTTCACATTTGACTTTTCAACAAGAATAAAGAAAAAAAAACACAGAATATACATTTTGATGATAGGATTCAATTTTTCTTGAACCATGCAATGAAGTCACCTTTGCTTAGTTCTCAAGAGGATCAATTCAGCATTACATTACGCAAGGCATATAAATATTGTTACAATGACCATCTTCTAGACTGTCATAATTACATACAATTCATACAAAAATAAATCTTCCAACATATGTTGGTTACACATTATATTACAATCTTACATTCAAAGAATATAATGTTTCACCCTTCTTTTCTGTCCTTTTTGGAGTCCTCACCTTTGTGCTATTTGTGGCGCTTTTTAGAGCCCTCACCTCTACTCTTATTCTTTGGCCCATGCTTCAATGGGGAGTGAATAGGAAACCCTTTCTTATTTTCTTTAGACTTCTTTTTATCTGGTTGTGGAGGTGAGTCTCGATCATAAGGGCATATTCCATGTTTCATAATGGTATTTATTGCTCTCTCCCTGATCAAGATGACCCATGCATCTCGATAGTCTGACAAGTTTAACTCAAGATTGTAAAACCTTCTTTCCAAGAACCTTAGTGTATTTGCAATCACTCTCCAGCCACATGTCCTCCATTTCTCTTCACATGCCCTCCTTGTCTCTTCAGCTTCCTTGTGACTTTGTCTCTTCATTGGAGTATCTTTTGGTGGTTCAATGTCTTCGTTTGGATAATTTTGCACCTTCAGACATGTGCATTGACTTTTTTAAGGTTCAAAAATCCTTCAAACGAAGTTATTTAGTGAAAAAATATGCTTGAGATTGCCCTAGAAAAATTCTGATAGATCAACCCCTCAAACCTCTTAGTACAAGCAAGTTCAAGAAGAAAATATGAATGGGAAAAAACAAAATATTTATTAAGAAAAAAAGATCACAAGGGCCTAAATTACCTAGTGAGTCGTATGAGAGGGCCAAGAGGGAAAACTTGTGCTTTAGGTGCCCATCTCCTAGCCATGCATAGTGGAACTATCCACTCAAGAAGGGCAAAGAAAAGAAGGGAGGACCAGGGAATAGTATGGCCCTTGATAAGGGCAAGAAGGTAGTCCATCTAGTGAAGAAACTTCCCACTGATGGTATCTCTAACTACAAGCAAGTGGAAGTCATGCATGAGGATATTGACCACACATGTTGTTTAACAGAGTCAAGGTGGTCACCTAATTTTGGACTACATGACCTAGTTAGACTTCATGGTAGTGTGTATAAGAAGAGCGTGTGATTCATGATAGATCACTATGCCACTCATAACTTTATAAATTATTCTCTAGTCAAAAAGCTAAAGATTCTGAAATAGCCCAATGCACATAAATAGATAATATCTATGATGAAAGGGGAAAACAAGAAGATATCAGATACTATGGTATCCAATTTGGAAGTCAAAATACAAGATAACACTAACCATGTAGACTTCCAAATCATGAATATTGAGAGGTTAGACCTTTGTTTTAGGAAGACAGTGGCTATGGGGTTTGGGAGACACATGTAAATGCAATTATGAAAACAACACTCTTGAGTTTGTAAAAGAATGGAATTACACTTTGTATACAGGGAGAGAGAGCTGTACCTAGTGTACCACTCATCTCATCTTTAGGATTGTATAGTCTTTGTCATTCTGAGCATGTACAAGAGAGTTTTGTTGTATAATCAAGATCTCGAGCATTGTATAGACACTTCATCTAATGTATATTTTCATGCTAGAAATCTAACTTTGGAGAGGATTTTTTATTTTTCTTTCTTGCAAGAGTGTGTTGTTAAAGGCTTAAGGATCTTATGATTGAGTTTAAAGGTGTTTTTCCCATGGAATTACCTAGAGGGTTACCACCTGAGAGAGGAGACATTGACCAGGCTATTGATGAGGTAATTACTAACACTAACCCTATATGTAAGCCACCTTATAGGTGTAATGTTTCTCAGCATGATGAGGTATAGAGGCAACTACATTATTATTTAGATAGATGCTTCATTAGTCCTAGTAACTCACCTTCAGGATCGCCGATGCTCCTAATTAAGAAGAAAGATAGCTCTACATAGATTATAGAGTACTAAACAAGGTAACAAAGAAAATAGGTTTCTATTGCCCATGTTGGAAGACCTACTTGATCAGTTACATCAAGCTAGGTATTTTACCAAGCTTGATCTTAGATCAAGATATCATCAGATTAGGGCTAGGGTAGAGGATATCCCTAAAACTACCTTTAGGACTAGATATGAGCACTACGAGTTCTTGGTCTGCCTTTCACTCTCACCAATGCTCTAGCCACTTTCATAAAGCTCATGAACATTTTATTGTGGCCATCTATAGGGCAATTTGTAGTAGATTTTCTAGATGATATTCTGATCTATAGTAGATTAGAAGAGGAACACTTGGAGCACTTGGGCATTTAACCTCCCAAGATGGAATTTAGATGGATCCTAAAAATGTACAAGCTATTATGGAGTGTCCACATCCTAGGAACCTAGAAAAGCTATAGATCGTCCTAGGTTTATCAAGATTCTATCAAAGATTCATTAAGAAGTATGCCAAAATTATTGTTATGATGATGGGATAGCTTAAAGGAAACGGAAAAGACTTTCATTAGGGAGATGATCTGAAGCAAAGTAGGTAGCAATTGCTACAACTCCACTTTTACATATAGTAGATCCCAATAAACCCTTTGTGGTTCAGATTGACGCGAGTGATTTTCCTATAGGATCCGTTTTGGTTCAGGATGGTCGACTAGTGACTTTTTGAGAACAAGAAACTAGAATCTTCTTAGAAGAATTACTCCCTATATGAGAAGGAGTTGTATGAGATTTTCCATGCTTTGAAAAAGTGGTGTCGTTATTCATATGGTGCTAAATTCATGATAGTGTTTGATATAGAGAGCATTAAGTGGCTCTCTAATCAAACAGACCTTGGAGTTCATAAGGCATGATGGGTAGAGACTTGTGAAGAGTTTGATTATGAGCTTAGGTATAGGAAGGGAAATTTTAATGGAGTGGCTAACTCACTTAGCCACATGCCTATGGTCAATGAATTGAGTTTTACTCATGTCACTAATGAGGTACTTATGTACATTAGAGGAAAATGTAGGCTTGATCCTACATATTGTGAGATTTGAGAAGCCATAGAGAAAGAGGATCGTGATATAATGGCTTCCAATGAGGATGGAGTATTGACGAGTACTCAAGAAGGTCAATAAAGTTGAAGGTTTGAGATTGGAGGACTACTCCACCCATTGGATATTCCCAGCCACATTGTAAAACCTTCTTTCCAAGAACCTTAGTGTATTTGCAATCACTCTCCAGCCACATGAGGTGTTGTCTTTACGTAATGGTACATGTATTTGAATGTATCCAAACCTTTTTTCTTCATTCAATTTAGGAATTATTGGAAAGTTTTGATCAATATGTTGAGAAGCTTAGCAACACTGCAAGGTAAACTTAAATTCAAAATGGATGGTAAGGCTTTAAAATAGAACACAACAAAATGTATGGTAAGGCTTACACTTTGCACTTTCCATGTTGGGATCTTAAACCTCATATTCCATGTGAACCTCTCTATCTTACTATTTGAAACTAATACTACCATTGCATCCGGAATGTGCCCAAATCCTAAGATTGACTGTCTATTTACATGATTCTGATACCGAGAGGTCTTGATGAGCTTATTTATACATGAATCTAGAACACGACCAATGCAAGCGATTAGGCTCATCTGGAAATGTTGGATGGGCCTAATCGCTTGCATCGGTCATGTCTGGAAATCAGTATGAAAAGGCTTATCAAAACCTCTGGGTATCAAAATCATGCAAATAGATAGTCAATCTTAAGGTTTTGGCATGTTTTGGACGCAATGGTAGCATAATTTGCTTCAAATTCTTAACCAATAATAAGATATAAAAGTTCACATGCAATCTAAGGTTCAAGATGACCTCCTTTGGACACGACCAATTTAATCGATTAGGGCCATCCAAGCTTCTTTGATGGGCTAATCGCTTGGATTGGTCGTGTCCAAAAAAGTATCATATTCCTAGCTATATGAATGAATGCGATCGATCCAAGCAATTAGGGGCATCTGAATCTTCCCGATGCCCCCAATCACTTGGATCATTCGTGTACAAGCTTTTGTGATCCATCATACCTCAAACAAAATGTGGTCTATGGAAAGTTTTGAAAAGCATGTAAAAAACACGAAGGCAATGGCAACTCGACGCTAGCAAGGAGTTCATAAAAAAAGGAAAAAAAGTGAATAGAGGAGCTTAAATAGGTCTCTGGAGTTGACCATGGGTGACATGTGGCAGCTTCTGATTGGTCCATGCAATCTAGTCGTTACAAATCCCAATGTACAATGCCACATGGCATCATTTAAGTGGGCCATGTCATCTAGCTATTGCAATTCCCAACCTTCTTTTGCCACATGGCACTCATTTATTGGTCCACATCATGTGATTGTTACCCAGTCCTCCTTGACTATAAATACAAGTCCCCTTCACCATTTGACATTTTCAACCTTCATAGTTATCATGCTTGCATCAATCGTGTTCTCCACTAGGACACATACTTGTGCTTCATACTTGATACGACCAATACAAGCGATTACATGAATTTGACTGGCCTTTGACTAGCTTATTTCGCTTGCATTGGTCGTGTTCTCCACTAGGACACACTAGAATAACTATAGCTAAGATGGAGGAAAAGGATAACTAGAAAGTGCAAAAGGATAACTAGAAAGTGCAAAAGGATATCCCCTTTGCCAAAAAAGCTAGATTTATGCCCAGATCATGAAAGGGATTGCTCTTTGCTCCCCTTGAACATTGCCTTCTTAATATGGCTTGATCACATGTGAAATGAAAAGGAGGAAGAATATGTTCATGGTGAAGAGATAGAGCATTGGTCATGTCCTATATTCATTTATATACTTGGGTTCATTGGTTTTCTTCTTATGCAATCTCATCATTCATAGATATTTACCAAAGAAATGGGAAAATTAGCCTCTATTTCTCTTGATTTTGAGTCATGCCCTAGTTTCATTGCATTATTTAAGATTTTTTTTTTCTCCCTATGCAAGATCCTTGATGTCTTAGACAAAAAGGAAATCATCTTAAACCTCATATTCCATGTGAACTTATCTATCTTAATATTTTCTCAAAATTTCAAGAAACTAACACTACCATTGCATTCGGAATGTGCCAAAACCCTAAGATTGACTATCTATTTGCATGATTCTGATATCGAGAGATGTTGATGAGCTTACTTATACATGAATCTAGGACACGACCAATGCAAGCGATTAGGCTCATCTAGAAATGTTGGATGGGCCTAATCGCTTGCATCGGTCGTGTCTAGAAATCAATACGAAAAGGCTTATCAAAGACCTCTGAGTATCAAAATCATGCAAATAGACAGTCAATCTTAGGGTTTTGGCATGTTCCGGAAGAAATGGTAGCATAATTTTCTCCAATTCTTAACCAATAATAAGATATAAAAGTTCACATGCAATCTAAGGTTCAAGATGACCTCCTTTGAACACGACCAATTCAATTGATTAGGGCCATCCAAGCTTCTTTGATGGGCCTAGTCTCTTGGATTGGTCGTGTCCAAACAAGTATCATATTCCTAGCTATATGAATGAATGCGACCGATCCAAGCAATTAGGGGCATCTGAACCTTCCCGATGCCCTCAATCGCTTGGATCAGTCATGTACAAGCTTTTGTGATCCATCATACCTCAAACAAAATGTGGTCTATGGAAAGTTTTGAAAAGCATGTAAAAACTGTGAAGGTAATGGCAACTCGATGCTAGCAAGGAGTTCATAAAAACATGAAAAAAAGTGACAGCTTGTGATTGGTCCATGTCATCTAGCCGTTACAAATCCCAACGTACAATGCCACATGGCATCATTTGAGTGGGCCACATCATCTAGTCGTTGCAATTCCCAATGTTCTATTTCCATGTGGCACTCGCTTATTGGTCCACATCATGTGACCGTTACCCGGTCCTCCTTGACTATAAATACAAGTCCCCTTCACCATTTGACATATTCAACCTTCATATTATTTTGCTTGCATCAGTCGTGTTCTCTACTAGGACACATACTTGTGCTTCATACTTGATACGACCGATACAAGCGATTACATGCATTTGAACGGCCTTTGACTAGCTTATTTCGCTTGCATCAGTCGTGTTCTCCACTAGGACACACTAGAATAACTAGAGCTAAGATGGAGAAAAAGGATAACTAGAAAGTGCAAGAGGTCTTGATGAACTTATTGATACATGAATCTAGGACACGACCAATGCAAGCGATTAAGCTCATCTGGAAATGTTGGATGGGCCTAATCGCTTGCATCAGTCGTGTCTAGAAATCAGTATGAAAAGGCATATCAAGACCTCTGGGTATCAAAATCATGCAAATAGATAGTCAATCTTAGGGTTTTGGCACATTTCCGATGCAATGGTAGCATAATTTTCTCCAAATTCTTAACCAATAATAAGATATAAAAGTTCACATGCAATCTAAGGTTCAAGATGACCTCCTTTGAACACAACCAATTCAAGTGATTAGGGCCATCCAAGCTTCTTTGATGGGACTAATCGCTTGGATTGGTCGTGTCTAAACAAGTATCATATTCCTAGCTATATGAATGAATGCTCCATATATAACAACTTAATGTGTGTATAAATGCTATTTTCAACATTAAGTATATGTTTCTATAAAGTTTAGAATGAGAAATCAAACATGACCAATGCAAGTGATTAGGTCCATCCAATATTCTCTGATGACCTAATCGCTTGAATCGGTCATGTCTCATGCTTTGTTTCTGCTTGTGTTTCCACTTATTTCTATGACTTTAAAAGTTTCCTTGGACTTTTTCTAACCTAGGTTTTTTTATTTTTTCCAAAGTTATCTATATTGGATGAAGGCAACTATGTTGGCAGGGGAAAGGGAACAAGGAAAACCATAGAGGAGAAAGGAAAGACAAAGGTGGATATTCATTCAGTGATCCACTATCTTCCAAAATTGAATCCAAAATTATTTTGTGTTATTCATAAGCACTATAATGAAGAGCCAGGTTTTGCACTATTCTCCTTGAGGACTCTTTCAAGATACATGGGTTTTACTTCAATACCCTTTAATACATATAGAGTTTTGCTACTTGAAAGAACAATTGCATTTAGAATTTTTGGATATGCCCCAAGATTCGATGCTTCAAGGGAAGGCTACTTCCTTTGTTACTCAAGCTATGGAATGGCTGCAGGGGTGTCATATTGTTGGCTATAGGAGAAAAGAGTACCTCAGATATAGAGGAGATTTGCCAGATCCAATCTCATTCAAAAGACTCAAGAAGGATTAAATATATTTCTTTTCAAAGATTATTACTCATGAAATGTACATAGATACACATATCTATTGCCCAAAGGGATATATAAGACATTGCAAATATGAAGGATGTAATCTTTTTTTTGTGTAATTGATCCATGTCCTAATATTAATCCTTATTGATCCATGATCTATTTTTCTCTAGTGAAAGTCCTATTTGTTTGATGATAATATTTTTCATGAGCTTTTTTGAAATTTTCTTCTCAAGAATCAATCAAAAATCTCTTTGAAGGTAGATTTGCCAAATTCAAGCTCATTTAGAAGACTCAAAAAAGATGTACATACATAGACATATTTCTTTTCAAAGCTTATTACATCATGAAATGTACATACATAGACTCTTCATTTCTCAAAGAAATAAAAGACATTGCAAATATTAAGGCTTCCTTTGGAATGCAATCTTTTTCATTTTCTGATATTGATCCATGATGTTTTTGTCTGGTGATAGTCCTATTCTTTTGATGACAATATTTTGGCATGAGCTCCTTTGTAATTGTCTTCTAAAGAACCAATCAAAAAGCTCTTTGGAGGCATTACTTTTTTTTGTTACTCCTCCTTTCCTTGTGCACCTAAAGAAGCTTGTCCTTGCTTCATAATGAGATTTCTCCATGCCTTGGGTGTTCCATTTGGCAAGCCTTTCCTTTTCTGCAAAGAATGCACCATGCACGAGAAGAATAAGCTAGAATAACAAAAGAGTTTCATCAAATGTTTATTTCAATTAAAGAAAAATAAATTGAGTAAATTATCTTTGAAACTCACCACGTAATTTGTTATGTCTTTGGCACTCCATGCATGTATGATGGTTTCTATAAGCTCTATGGTCACCTTTTTGAAATCTATCACATAGCTATTTGATGTTACCTGCTGCCTCATGATCTTTTAAAAATTATCTAGTTTGACCCACACCTCCATTCTCTTTTTTGCTATTTCTCATTTGCTTTTTACATTAGTCGTGAACTCACAAAATGTTTTCCAGCAATTCCACATGGCATTTAATTGTTTGTCATCATGGTTGTTGAAGAATCTCCTTGCTTTTCCACCCCCCATTGAGACATCCTGTAGTACATTCCCTATATTTTGTGAAAGACTTGGATCTTCTCTTAGATGAGCATCGCCACCATGAAATCCCATTTCTGAAAGTAGAGATTCACATTTTCTTATGTATTGTACATAATTTCTTGAAATCTCTCAGAGCCTTGAACGATAGCCTCGTAAACCATCCTTACCATCTCCTACAAATCTAATTAGATCATGAAGATTATGAAAAATGGGATACCTTCTAGTTTGTGGATCAATTGGATAAATAGATCCATCTACCCATATGTCGATATGTTTTTTGCCTTCTTTCTGCAATCCATCCACTTCACAAGGTTGAAGAGCCATTAGAAATACCGTTCTTGTCGTTGCATACTCATGACTAACTGCAATGTTGATATGGAACTTATCACAATGATTTTGGCTGATTGAAAGCTGAGTGATAGTGTTTGGGTTGAGGTTCTCCATGGTTTGCTATGAAGAGTGATGCCAAAGTGTCTAAAAGTACATAAAAGAGAGAAACATGCCTGCAATGCAAAGTAGAGTAAAAAAGTGCTAAACATCGTAAGCACACATTATATACATCCTTCGGAATACCTTTCTTGTCATTGCATACTCATGACTAACTGCAATGTTGATATGGAACTTATCACAATGATTTTGGCTGGTTGAAAGCTCACTGATAGTGTTTGGGTTGAGGTTCTCCATGGTCTGCTATGAAGAGTGACACAAAAGTGTCTAAAATTACATGAAAGAGAGAAACAGGCCTGCAATAGAAAGTAGAGTAAAAAAGTGCAAAACATCATAAGCACACATTATGTAGGTCCGTGAACAAGAGGAAAATTCAAATTTTCATGAATGCTCGATGAGCACAAACTTCAAGGCATAAGATATCACACATACTTTTCATGATTATCACACGAGTTTCTCTCTCTTCAAAATTTGCATAAGATACATTTTAAATGCGCTTAAACAGAGTTTTTTAAAATGATTTGACAACTTAAATCTAGATTAAGCACAACTACTTGGAATCCTTACACGGTCCTTTTTTGGCTTTTTTTTTTTTTTTTGAAAGAACAAGGAAAATTTGTATTAATGGTGGCCGTATACAGTGTGCCTTGGGCAGGAGACACCTGACCCAGAGGACAAATTACAAGGAGAAATACATGTCCAACCTTTTACAAGAGTATTGTTCAGCTAACAGTTTTTTCCATCTAAAGGGAGAATTTTCAGACAAAATCTTGTAGACATCATAGTTATTACAAGAAGCATCTCTGATTCTCCTAATACAAGATAGAGAAGCATTTTTCAGAATAACAGGCAAAGTGATGAGGTAGTTCCTTTTTCTGCTACCAAGGGGAGGGTCTGGTAGTTTTTATCATGTTTTTTGCCCTAATGTCTTGATAAAAAAATCATGGGGAGGGTCTGGTAGTTTGGCCATTAATGCCTTAGCTCTAGTAACAAATTTTGGGAAGGTCTCCCAAGGACCTAGTCTTAAATTTTCCAATTCTTCAATAATGTTTTCAGTTGTGTTACCTTGTTGGAAGTGTGTTCTAAATGCTTCCTTCATCAAATCCCATGTGGTAAAATGGTTGTCAGTGAACTGACTAAACCATTTGTCTGCTAGCCCTTCTAATGTTGTAGGGAAAAAAATAAAAAATGCATCCTCTCTTCCCATCAGACCCCTTGTTTTACATAATGCTAAAAATCTCCTAATGTGCTCATCTGGGTCTTCTTGCGCTAGCCCTCTGAATGATGGAAATTTGATATTCAATCTAGAAAGTAAAGTCTCCAAATCTACTTGAGCTTCCATATTCTTTACTGATGATGTTGATGACGATGGGCTAGTTGATCTTCGAATAACCTTCCTTCTTGTTGCTTTGCAAGGGACCCTCAAGCTTTGAGACCAGGTTGCGGTCATGAGTTGTTCATACTCCTCTTAGTTTAAGAGAATTCCAATGGAAGAAAGATTACCTCTTAAGTCAGTACAATACTGTTGGTACCATTGAACTCTTCTACATTTTGCAATTTGCTTCTCCTATGCTCAAATCTCCTTGTAGTCCCACCGTGCGTGCCAAATTTTGTTGAGGGATTCTTGTGCAGAAAAGGATTTTAGTATTTGTAGGAGAAGAGAGAAAGATAAGAAGAAAGATACAGACACCGAAAGCTTCTGTAGATTGATTATAAGGAGAAATGTACAATGGTGATGTACAATACAATCCAAATGCTCTTTTTGCAAAATCCCAAAGAGTGCACAATCAACAAAGTTACAAAATACCCAACGTTCTTGTTGCCGCCGACACCGTCTTGTATATACGCCTATTGCCCTAATCGGCTACTTATCTTTGTACATTCTAGTGCTAATACATTCGGTATTGGGTATTGTGGTCCTAGCTTCTTTTTCTTCCTTGTGTTGTTCGCGTGCTTCCGCAGACGTCTAACTCCAACATTAGATAGTTAGATTAAGTAAACTAGATTAATCTTCTCCTATTGGGAATAGATACTCCTCATCATAATATGTTTGATTCTCGCTCTTTATTTGAATACAAAGTTCATGCTATTACACTCGAACAAATTTTTTAGATGTCTCATACAAATTATTAGACTAAACGATTAATCAGTTACGATTTTTGAAAGATGAATATAGCTAGCGGGTGGGAAAACAAGCTAGAACTTGGTAGCTTATGGTATAAAAGATGCACAATGGGAAACACAAGATATTGTGCCTTCTTTGAAAGTTGAACATAAATTAACAAGAGGAACAGAAAACTAAGTTTTGCAAGATCATCCTCACCTATAGATGTACACATATGAAATACGAACCAGTTCATGTGCACATATGCATACAACATTGAAATTGCCAACAAAAAATTGTAAAGAAAGGTAATAAAATTGTAAGCAAATGCAATCTTTGATGAGATTTTGCCTTATTTGGAAGGAAATATGTCTTCTAGGTATATGATGATGGAGAAAAAAAGGCAGAAAGAAGGCAAACAAGGCATGGAATTAAGTTGCCTTACCACTTAAAGCACAACATCTAAAGAGGTTATCAGGTCATAGTTTCGAGGAAAGTCAAGAAATAGATGAATTTTAAGCAAATTATTTAACCACATGGACAAAGGAAATGAGAAAATGGATGATCAAGGTCACCTATTGGTAGAGACAGACTCTAATAATGATGATGAACTCACTAAATTGGAGATTACAAGACTTACAACCTTTAAAGCAAGGATTATAAAAAGTGGATGCAAGAAAATTGGATTTTGAGAAGAGGAGGTAGACAACGTGTTTTTAGAACATGATTCAAGAATGATGAGTACCTTTTTATGCCTTTTTCTCTCAGAAATGTTTCCATGATAATTATCAATGTTCTTCACGATGCTCTAGGTGGATCAATTGTAACTACTAAACTAGATCCAAAAAGTGGATACCGTCAAACTAGACTTTGAGATTCATGTTTCATACCCATGGTCCTAGGTTGTGGGATCTCTTGTATTGCATCTAATCCAACTATCCACACATATCAGTCCTGGGTTGTGGGACTTCTTGTATTAGTTACATATCATGTATTATTTTCCCTACATGGGTGATCTTGCAATCAAAAGTCTCTTGTCTAGTTAGAGGGCGCAATCTAGTGCTTCACTTGACATTTTGGCAAGACTACCTTCATCAAGACCAAGCACCATGGAGATTATTCTTGATGAACTTTTTTTTGCACTTAAAGTTATTCAACAACAAGTCCAAGAGATATGAGAAAATGAAGAAAGGATGCAATAGCAAAATATTCAAGATGTAGTCACTGAACTTCAAAGACAAATGCAAGGGATACACATAATTTTAAATCAATCTTCCTCAAGTGCCCCCATGGCAACAAATATGAAGATTGCTACAACAAGTTAATAATGCAACCAAACTGATACCTACATGATGCTTCTTAAGTAGGACTCATAGGAACTCTATTATGTGGCCCTGTTCTTTCTTGTTTTGCACCTACCTTTGAGGAGGATATGTATACTTTCTATGATTTCAAGGACTTTGTTCGAGAGTTCACATCTTCTTTTGGGTATAACAATTTTTCACATGTTGTTGAAACAAAGCTAAGGAAGATATACCAAGGAAATAGGCATGCATCTATCGATGCATCAGAATTGAGAGAAATCATTTGTGATTTCACATGGCATGAGAATTATTTTATTAACCAATTTCAATGGGGCTTACATGATGATGTCAATGACCTCATGCTTACCATGCCCAAGGTAAACACTTTGAATGAATTCATGAATCAAGCAATTGAGTGTGATAATAGGTTGAATGCAAGAAAGCAAGAGAAGAAGACTTCTACTCAAGATCGAGAATACAAATTTACCTCAGTCCCTCAACAATATATGTTGGAAGAATCTCAACGAGAAAGAAAGCATAAAAAAGACAAAGGATTATGCTTTTATTATGGAGATCATGGTCATAGGGTATTCAAATTCCCTAAAAAGAACAAAAAAGTTGGGGCTAGAACTTCCACAATCATCATCCCACATCATATGGATCATCACGAGAGTCAAAAGAGGAATATTTTCCATCATGAGAATCATAAAATTGATTATGTACATAGATATACTACATCATGGATATACATCACCATCATGTTCCAGAACCACATATCAAGAACTCATCAACATTCCATGGGTTGGAGCGAGTATGACAACCAACAGCGCAGAGTACCTGGGGACATTCAACATTGTGCCCAATGCACACAAAAGCAAACACCTAAATGTGAATGTTAAGTATGAGATTGGTGACAACCTCAAATGCATTGGGATAAACGAAGAAGACAAGGTAGTCTCCCTCATACTAACGGGTAGAACCAATGCTACGCTCACAATTCAAGGTCTAAAGATTGAAAATGAAGATCAGTAAGAGAGAGCGCCATCATCATCTACTGCTACTACTACATATTTTGTTTAGAAGCATAGCAACGTACAGTCTATGATTCTTTGCATTGACTTTTCTTCGTGACAATTCTCTGTGAAAAAGATTATATAAAATACATCCAATAAGTGTATACCATCAAACTAGTTTTTGAGAACAAGATGTACATTAAACTATCTTTTGTACATGATTTAATCAATATGAGTACCATGTTATGCCTTTTATCCTCATAAATTCCTTAGTGATACTTAGCATGTTTATGAATGCTACTTTGAGATTATTTATCCATAAATTTTTATTGATTTTGTAGATGTTTGGTGTTTGAATAACAAATCAATAATAAAACAACAAAACACCTCTAAGAACCATTTTAAATAAACTTAAAGAAATGCAATTTTATGTTAACTTAGAGATAGTTGAGATTTTTTTTTGTAAAATAGAGTACTTAAGACATATCATGTTGGGCAAGGGGATCTGGGTGGATCCCAAGAAGATCTCAATCATGTAAGGACGGCCTAGTCCCAATAAAAGTGATTACTATGATTATTCTTAAAACATATGTAAGTGTATGGATAGATAAATCCATATTATGTCTAGAGAAATGATAGAAATATGGATAGATAGTTAGATAAGTAGATTTATAATGAAATAGAGAGTACAATTATCATCTTGAAGTGAATCTATGTAACTATTAAGAATGTAAGAGTCAAAGAATTTGACATTCATAATAGTCCATATATACTCACTATACTATGTATGAGTCATGTCACATGAGTATATATAACTACTATGAGAGTAAGAGTCAAAGAATCGAACAATCACAATTCTCCTTCCTTCTTGTACCTTTCACAAGATTCATATTTATAGTAAAGATGACTGATGATAGTGATATTTCAATGGCCCTCCTCACGATATTCAAAGCCTAAAAATTTAAGGATAGTGAGCTCACAATTGAATGCTTTCTCAGTTCTTAACACTCAATAATTTTTGTGAAAGTTGCCCTATAGTTAGCCTCATAACTAGAAATGGCCACAATAGGTTTCTTCTAGCTCAACCAAGATATGCATAAATGATTTAGCCACATGGACAAAGGAAATGAGAAAATGGATGATCAAGGTCACCTATGGGTAGAGATAGACTCGAACAATGATGATGAATTTGAGAAATTGGAGATTGCAAGGCTTATAACCTTTAAAGCAAGGAGTATAAAAAGTGGATACAAGAAAATTGGATTTTGAGAAAAGGAGGTAGACAAATTGTTTTTAAAACATGATTCAAGAATGATGAGTACATTGCTCTCAGAAATGTTTTCATGATATATATCAATGGTCTTCACAATGCTCTAGGTGGAGCAATCGTAACTAGTAAAATAGATCCAAAAAGTGGATACCATCAAACTAGACTTTGAGAACAAGATGTACATTAAGCTATTTTTTCAACAAGGTATAATCAATATGAGTACCATGTTATGCATGTTTATGAATGATGTTAATTAACTTCTTTATTTAGCATGTGTTTAGATTTCATGGATTACTAATATGCGTAGTTCTATAAAGAGGACTTGAGGTTTATTAGTAAATTTTAAACATTTGTATTTGATGATCTTAAAATTATTATTAAAAATGAGTATTTTTTATCATCCACAAGTAGATGATCAAGCTGAGTGTCATGGACACAAAGGAAACCATCATGAACCTCACATTCTATGTTACTCTCAATATCTCATGATTGGCTCAGAATTTGGGGAAGTCAATGTGTCCATTGTGTCTGAAACGTGCCAAAACCCTAAGATCAATTTTCTACTTTCTTGATTCTAATATATAGAATTCATATTTGAATTGGTGACATCATCAATTCCTAATCGCCTTGATGAACTGCCCTTGAAAACCTAAATAAGGAGAGGTTGGCCACATACATATTCGATCTTGCGAATGTCAATCGTGGAAGCTCAAGGAGTCACGATCACCAAGTAAGTACTTTCGAAGTTTGAGTTCTATTTCTTGTCATGTTCCTTGTTCTAGTACTTATTAGTCTAGTTCTTCAACATCTAGTCTTGTCCTCTTGTAATCTTGTAGTACGATATCTTGTATAAAGTTATTTCTTGTATCTAGTTCATCCCTCTCAATGGAGTTCTTGTAATTTAGATTCATGTTTCATACCTATAGTCCTCGGTTGTGGGATCTCTTGCATTGCATCTAATCCAACGATCCACATTTATCAGTCCCAAGTTGTGGGACCTTGTATTAGTTACATAGTCTTGTATTATTTTCCTACATGGGTGATCTTGCAATCAAAAGTATAATTATGAAATCTTCTCTAGTCTAGACAGAAATCTAATGCTTCCCTTGACATGTTGGTAAGACTACCTTCATCAAGACCAAGCACCATTGTAGCTCAAGCGTAAGCACCACCTCCTTTACTTGTCAATCCGTGGAGACGTGAGGACCGGTATGAAGACCATGAGCAAGTGAAGGCACAAGTGTGTGAGTGAAAGCACACAAGCATGCACACACATACACACACACACGCGCAAAGCAAGATCAAAGCAAGGAACAAAGGAAAGCTTCTATTGCAAACGAGTTCTCTTACAAAAGCTCTATTCTCTAACAAGCCAACCTCCAAAATGAGCTCTCTAGCTCTTTTTATAGTTTTTTGACTAGTTTTGGCCCTGTCCAGACCTAGTGTCCGGCCTAGTTAAAAATTAGGTTCCAGGGCTTATTTGAGGGCTCAAACGGAGTCTAAAAATTATGAAACTTGGTAGGATGATAGTTCTAATACTCCTCAAGCTCAAGGACTCCTTGGCTTGAACAAAATGGAGTTACCAAAATAGAAAATGGTATTTACAATGGCTTTTAGTGATGAAAATCACTATTTTTGTAGGGAATTCTTGTGAAAAATTGATATACACTCCTTGGAGCTCCCTACTTGCTCTCTCTTCTTCTATGTCCACTTCTTTGATGTGCTTCCATGCTTTGTCCTTGACCTTGAGCTTCAACACTCCCCCCCCTCTCGAGTCTGTCGTCCCTGACAGACCCTTGTTGTAGTGGTTGTTCCAAGTAGTGCCTTGAGAGGGAGTGTCCCTTCTGTATGAACACAAGTCGTCCGACGTTCTTCATCTATCACTGTGAGTCTTTGCAGGTTGTAGTCTCTTGGTATGTGCTTCTGCCTTGGATTCCAGCATGACTGTGTCGTTGTGAGTCTCCGTTGATGTTTTCTAGATCTTCCAAAGTTGATCTTCATAGTAGTCATGCCAAGTACTCATAACCCATATTGAGTGATGGGTAAGTGTGTTCGTGCATGGGTTGAGGAAAATATGTGCCTTGTGCACGGCCTTGTAATGTAGCCCTATGAATGTTTACTTGGGAAATGCATTGGAAGAAGAATGGTGCAAAAATTGGGGCTCTTGAGCTAAGTGCTCAAGGGTATGCCGACGAAGAGGTTTCCTACGCTATTATGGCTATGATGTTTCCAAAGTAAAGATGCTTACCATGGAGAAGGTCGATGGATGTTCATCTCTTCATGTTGTACACTTGGCGTTTGGGATGGACCATTGTTGATGGATGTCCGTGTTGATGGTCCACTGATGAGATCTTTTGAATGGCAGATCCCCTCTCCTCCAGAACTATCCCTTGCAGATATCTCCTTGGATGCTCTTGTACATACAGTAGTTAAGCATCACTCAAGTTGTGGACCTTCAAGCTCTTCACTCCTACCATAGTAAGAGGAAACCATAGTTGTGGATGCCCTGCTCATGCTAAGTTCTTGACATCTATGAGATAAGGCAGCAATTAAATCATCTGCTAGCCAAGACACACTTCTATCCAAACTGATAAATGCCCAGTAATCGATGGTTCAATCTTCAACTAAGCATGACTCATTCATGTTCCATGAGCAAAACCTGGGAACAAGTTCTTCCTCGTTTTTTTTTTTTTTTTTTTTTTTTTTTTTTGTAACAATATCACAAAACAAGAAGACAGATTTTAGTATCAATCAATAAAAATCTTTGACATATGTCAATGTGCTCTTGTGCCTGGGATTCTCAAGTGTGTCTATGCACGGCCGTGTAATGTGGCCCTATATTAATGCATACTTTGGAAATGCATGACCTGAATGGTGCAAAAGACAGGGTTGTGCAAGGAGCACATGGTTGTTGCTCGTCGAGGCTTGATGTTACTTGCAGATGTGGACGCCATCTTTCTTGGATGTCTCCATGGGATCGCGAGATGATGTATTCCTTCTTATTGGAATCCATTTGAGAACAGCATTTGGCACAGTAGAGATCACTTCAGGCGACTTCATCTTTGGATGCTTTCTGAACTGTGGTATCCAATGTGATTGGCCCTTTGGTTCGGTGTAGGCTACTTGTACTTTTGGCTTCCAAACCCATATCCTTTTTGCACGTCTTCCTACTATTGTTGAAGAGCTGATTTGATCTTCTTTCGGTCTCTGTACGTGGTTCTTACCCTCTTCTCTTTTTGGATTCTTTGTTGAGACCTTTCGCATGTGGGAGAACATAGGTTGTTGTAGATGTAGGAGCTTCTCAGGTACCCACATCTGTAATTGCCCTTGTTGAGCTGCAGCTAACTTCTTAGGCACCCAAACTTGTTGGATACCTTGTGATTGAGCTTGTCTGAGCTGCTTCCCTCGTCTTCTAGCCTGGTTGGCTTGCCTAGATGGGATTTGTGGGGGCAAGGCTGGTGGTTCCTCTCCTTTGCGTACCCATATCTGCTTCATGCTCGGAACTGCTTTTTTATCGAATGGTGTCTTTCTATTTGATGTAGCAGTTGTCGTGAACGGTTGTGTTTGCTTGTGTGGTGGACTCACTACTGTGGCTACTTGATTCTTTGGAGAAGAAGAAAGATCCACCCGCCTTCGAACCTGGTCGTCCACGATTGACTCCTTCTGCATCATAGAGCTTTTGACACATACAACATCTTCTTTCATATGATTAGTCTTGGAAGAACTAAGAGAGTGTGTGGTGCCATGATCTAGGAGCATGCAGTTCTCTAATTCTAATGTAATGCATTGTTCATGTACCCAAACTTGAAGAATTTGACTTCTTAGGTTTAAGTTAACTGCATGGTCATAGATCCAATCTTGACCCAAGACAAGTGGTTCTGTAAGGTTCTCATCTTGACATACTAGCGCTTTGACTTTCATTGGAACATCTTGAAGGTAGATGGGAAGTTCCACCTCGCCCAAACAAGGGGTTTCCACACCTCCCAATCCTATGAGATAAGCTTCTATGGGATTGATGTTCAACTGCAAGTCTTGGCAGTAGGAAAGTCTCACTGCACTACTTGCTGCACCTGAGTCAATCAATGCTTTCACCGTCCTTGCACCCTTCCCTTGTCCTATCTCTATGGTCACAAAGGGTCTTCGGTCAATGACCTGAGAAGTCGCTATGCCTGACTTTTGGCACATATCCATGTGATATTTTGGAGCTTTTGAGTTGACATCTAGGCCAAGTCGTCTTAACTTATTTCGCCTTATGCGCTCTCTAGCCTCTGCCTGTGCTTCTTCTCTCACTCTTAACTCTTCTTCTTTTCGTTTCTTAGCAGTGTTGAGTCTCATTAGCATGTCCTCTGTAAGAGGTTCTTGATATAACTTGACTCTACAACCACTAATATAGTTTGGCAAGATATCACCTTCTAAAGTAGCCAATTGAACCGCGCCACTAGTGGAAATTCTGTTAATGATCATGGGTCCATATCCTCGTTTTTCCAACTTACGGGCATGTTGTTTCAGTGTGTAAACCAACACTAGATCTCCCTCTTTCAGTCCCTTATCCTTAATGTGTGCATCGAAGTAGGCCTTTTGCCTTTTCTTTGCAGCGTAGATGCCTGTAGCCGCTTGTAGCCTTGTCTCACCTAAGCGTTCTAGATCAAAGATCCTAGATGACAATTCATGTCCATTCCACTCATGCTCTTGTGCTACTTTTAAAGCAGGGATTAAGAAATCCAGTGGTAGCACCGCATTCTGTCCAAAGACCATCTGAAATGGGGTGGCATTGAGTACTGTTTTGTAGGCAACTCGATAAGCCCAAACAGCATGATGAAGTTGTTTGTCCCAATCAGAGCGTTTATTATTTACCAATTTTGTCAATACGTTACAAAGGATCTTATTGGTACTCTCGGCTTGTCCGTTAGCTTGTGGGTGATAGGGGGCAGATTTCTTATGTATCACCAAGAATTCTTGGAGAAGATTTTCAATGACTTCATTCAAGAAGTGTGTGCCTCTATCGCTCACTAACTCTATTGGTAGCCCATATCTCATGAACACATTCTCGAATAAGAACTTAGCCGTCGTCTGAGCATCATTCTTTGTTGTGGCTTTCACTTCTACCCACTTGGTAAGGTAATCTGTGGCTACAATAATATACTCTGCATGGGAGTTTCTAGCAGGGGGATTAATAGGACCTATGAAGTCTATGCCCCACTTGGAAAATGCACGCCCTCCCATCATTGGCCTCAAAGGCATCTCGTCTTTTCTAACTGGATATTGTGCACGTTGGCATGTGTCACATTTCTTCACATAGGTATGTGCATCCATATGAAGAGTGGGCCACCAAAGTCCTGAGAATAGAATGGTCTTAATCACTCGGTCAGGACCAAAATGTCCACCTGCCACACCACTGTGTGCAGTCTCTAAGACCCTTAAATAGTCTGATTCATGAACGCACAGTCTTAAGTAACCATCTTTACCTCTTCGGTATAGGTTCTCTCCTACTAAGGCATAGCCTTGAGCCTCTTGCTCCATATTTCGTCTTCTTGCTAGACTGGCCTCTTTGGGTAATCTTCCCGATCTCATAAACTCTACCAATGGAGCACTCCAATCTGGAATTAATGATACTTGATAAAGGGTCGCATGCTCCACTGGTGGTCTCTCTCTGCACATTGGACAATTCTTGATCCACTCATGTATTTCTTTGTCCATGCTAGGCCAATACACTCCTAAACGTTTCAAATTCTGCAATGTTCGTTGTTTAGAATAGTGATTTCCTAGCAATCCCTCATGAGCTTGCTGCAACCAACTACTATGTTCATCATCCTCGACACAACAAGCTAATACACCCTCAGTATCTTGTTTGTACATGCTTCCTGCCAATATGTGATATTTTTGTGATTTTACAATTTCTTCTTGTGATGTTTTCACATTCTTATTTGCAGGGCCGAAGGTTAGGACTGGTACCAACTTATTTGCCCATTTAGGAACAACTTCCAAATTGAACAGATAAGCATCAGGTAGTTCATCAGACACTCCTTGTGGTGACTCTCCTGAAGTAATGCGAGAAAGGTGATCTGCCCGAAGGTGGGTTCTACCTTTCCTGACAACAACTTCAAAGTCATACTCCATTAGTAAGAGGAACCATCTTACTAAGCGTCCAGTATTGCAAGGTTTATTGACCAAATATAACAAAGCTTGATGATCAGTGAAAAACTTGAACTTGTTGGCCAATAAATAGTGTCTAAACTTCTTTACAGCATATACCATGCCTAACCCTTCTCGCTCGGTTGTGGTATAATTTCTTTCGGCTGGGTTTAGTTGTCTACTAGCATATGCTATGGGCAAATCTAAATTCCCTTCACCTGTGGGTTGTGCTAGCGCACATCCTATGGCATGATTGGATGCATCCACATGGACATGGAATGGCTTATTCCAATCAGGAGTGGTCAATATTGGTGTTGTGCACAAACGTTTCTTCAGTTCATTGAAAGAATTCTCGCATTCGTCGTTCCACTCAAAATTAGACAACAAGGCATAAAGGGGTCTAGCTATGATCGCGTACATGTGGATAAACCTACGGTAATATCCACAATGGCCCATAAAGGCTTGCACCTCTTTAACATTCCTTGGCCTTGGCAGCTCCGCTATGGCTCGTACCTTATCTTCATCCGTTGAGATTCCATTCTTAGAAACAATATGACCGAGGATTTTACCTTGACGCACCATGAACACACACTTTTCTGGGTTCAGACACACTCGATATTCTCTACACTTGTTGAAGATCTGTCTGAGCTCAGGGATGTGAAATCTTCTTTCTTGGGAATGAGCACATAAATCATCCACATACACTTCTAAGCTCTTTCGTAAGAACTCTTTGAAGACATGACACATGAGCCTTTGGAATGTTGCAGGTGCATTGGTGAGCCCAAATGGCATCACACGAAATGCAAAGATTCCCCATTCGGTGGCAAAAGCCATCTTGTGTTGATCTTCTGGGGCAATGGCTACTTGGTTGTAACCTGAAAATCCATCAAGAAAGCTATAAACTTCCTTGCCTGCAACACGCTCCAATAAATGTTCGGTGATTGGAAGCGGATAGCTATCTCTGATTGTAGCAGCATTAACTTTTTTCAGGTTAATGCACACTCGCAACTTTCCGTTCTTCTTGGGCACTACTACAATGGGGGACACCCATTCAGTATGCTCAATCTCATAGATGAATCCAGCTTCAATCAACCTATCAATTTCTTCTTTTATTTTGGCTGCATAGGTATCATTATATGTGTAGGGCTTCTGTTTGGTAGGCTTGGCATCAGCAGTCATGGGGATAGTATGAGAGCAAATTCTTGGATCTACCCCTTTCAAGTCTCTATAGTGCCACGCAAACACATCCCTATATTCCCTTAATAGAGCTACAAGCTCCATTTCTTCTCTTGCACTTAGGTCATCTCCTATATATGTGCATCTCTCTTCGTTCTCTTCACTGGTCACTACAATCTTCTTGGTCTTTTCTTTATTATCATATGATTCTCCTATGATGGCCTCTCTCTTAGGCATTCGTACCAAAATTTTGCGGTCGTCAACTTCATATTTCTTGAAGTTTTCTGGTACTTCAAACAATGATTCCTCCTCTTCTTGTTTCACTGCTCTTCTTTTCTTTTTCTTTTGACTACTTTCGCTTCCATCCTTTGAGTTTACCGTTTTAATACTTGTGAGAGGTTCTTCTTCTTTCTGGGTGAACACTCCTATATCTTCTAGATAGTGCTGCTCTGAGTTAAAGCAACTATCCATCACAATGGACTCTATATCATCGTCATTCTCTTCTTCTTCTATGACATCACTAGGGTCACATTCTTCTAGCAAGGGCTGACACATGAACACTGAGATATCATAACCTTCCTCATCACAATGAGGTGTCCATTGTTCTTCATTGACAGCAATGTCCATGGTGGCTAAGATTTCTGGCCAGCCATGAGGTTCGAACTCCTCATCTGGAAAGATCATCGGTGTGTATGCTGGGTCTCTAACTGGTCTATCTCCTGGCGAAGTTCCTTCTTCTCTTGACTTCAAGCATTTTTCCTCTTCCTCTGCGACCTTGCACATCCACAAATGAGTATCTTCATGCAACCATGATGGATCTGGTGAACGTTCAGAATGCACAGAGATGGAATCTTCTTTCGCTTTGTGGATAGGACTCCACTATAGGGGTGGTACATCTCTAAAAGAGTAATCCTTCAAATTGACCTTGGTAGTGACCCCTAAGTGCTGTAAGTACAAGGAGTTGGTTCCCCAATCCTGTACTATTTGCAATTGTCGTAGGAAGGGTCTTCCTAGGATCATCTCATAGACGTTATTTTTCTCAAAGTCACATATAGCAAATGTATGTTCAAACTCCACACCACAAGTGGTTAGAGTTATCCCTTCGAGCAATCCTAGAGGTCTTTCAAAATGACCGTCGGCCATTTGAAGCTTCATTCTAGTTGGTCTTAATGTGGGCTTGCCCCATTGCTTCCACAAGGAGGTGGTTGCAATAGCAACACCAGCACCTGAATCTATGATTGCTTTGGTTGTGTAACCTTGGTAGGTGATTGGAAGATAAGTATTACCTTCTTCACCCTCACACATGTCCCCTATTTTGTCTAGAGGTATCTCTGGTACCCTTTGCTTAGAGCCTGCTTTTGGCATATTGGACTCAAGTTCTGGGACCTGATCCTTCACATGATTCCATAACTCAGGTTTTGCTTTGAGCAGCTCTTCTACAGTGAGATGACATTGAACCTTAGTGTTCTTCACGACATCCGTGTTCCTTGGAACCACTGAGTCTTCATTTCTTACTAGTATTGTGGGAGCTCTAATCTGGAGTGATTCAGATTCCCATGGGCCTGGAAATTGAGGCAGTTCTTCTAAGGTATTAGATTCAAAATCTAATCTTTCGTCTTCTTGTTCTGCTTCATCTTCGTAAATAGATGGAATGTCTTGGGGAAATTGATCATGAAGATCATCAATCTCAAGAATAGGAGGGGAATTACCCTTCTCCTTGGCCCATTTCTCCTCTTGTATTTCCCGCAAGAACTCTTGAGAGTACTGTTGAATAGAAGGAGGTATTCCAGCATCCGTGGAATTAGGAACATAAGCTCCCCTTGGTGGTGAGCTTCCTCTTTCAATAACTGGTTGAGCCTGTGGAGGTAAAGAAACTTGTGGTTTGTTTACCAACTGCTCTAATCGTTCTAGTAAGCCCTGGAAATGCAAATCCGCTTTGACAGAGTTCGTCTGATTGACCTTTTGACTAGTCTCAAGTATAGCTTGAGCTTGTTCTACCATTTTCATGCACATTTTCATCCGTTCAATCTCTAAATCTGCTCTAGGGTAACTCTTGTCTAGGTTTGCAGCTGTAGGCCCTTCTTGAAGTCGAGCCTGGTAGGCCTTGAACATCATGTCCAAACCTTCTGGGGTTGGATCTGCAAGAACAGACCCTGGTTGTGGTCTATTCACAATGGGTGGTGGGGTGGGATGAGGTGGACTGGATGGAGTTTCGGCATGCAAGGGGTTATGAGATGCAATGTCTTCTATTTTTGTTTTTGCGTCTTTCAAGCTTTCTTCTAGTTCCGATAACTTTTTATTCCACTTACGATTGGCCTTTTCTCTGGTATCCTTCCATGTTCTTGTTTTCCTCTTACTAGGCTCTCCTGATTCACTCGACCTCGATTGTTCTGCTCGTTTATCTTGTTTTAATGCTTGTGCCCTAGTAACTGCCTGTACAGGTGCCACGTTACTGCTACTGGCACTTGATTCTGAAACTAAGCCTACCACATTAATGGGAGTAATCTTGGGTGCACTAGAGGGGTTTCTTGGACAATCTCTAGGGAGATGGTCTTTGCCACAATCAGGACAAAAAGCTTGTATTGTGATAGCATGTCCTTGACTCGGAGATGGTGGATGGGGACAGTCACGAATGAAATGATCACCTTGACATCTAAAACAAGATCCTCTAGGGGCTTGTGGTCTCATTTGTCTCAACTGGGGCCTAGGGTTAGGATTTGTGTACATGACATTGGAGTATTCTGGCTCCCAATTTTGCTCCATAGGTGGTGCCTCATATTGATACGAGTAAATCTCACTATGTTCAGGTGACTCTGTGTAATAAGCATGTGGAATACCTTCATGGGAGTAGTCTGAACTATGGGCATGAGAGTCATTATCTGGTATCAATGGGGTTAGTGGCACCAATGCTCTATTTGGATTTTCCTCTCCCACAGCATATTTGACTGGAATCACGTTGGCAGGAGCTGGTGGTTGGTTTCCCAAGACAGGTTGTGGCCTATATGGTGCCTGATATTGCTGTTGTGGTCTATAATATGGCTGTTGGTATTGGTTCTGATACCTACCTTGTGGGTAAGGTTGCTGATAATTCTGTCTAACAGCCTGCCTATTGTAGGGACAATCTTGAGCCGTGTGGTTCGTATATTTTCTCTCAATAGTGCAATATGGAGCATTCCTTTCTCTCACGTTCTGGTTGTGCAATGGGCATACATTAGCCATGTGGTCGCCTCCGCAAGTATAACACCGATTCACTAGAGTGACTCTCTGTGTTTGTTTATTTTGGACTCCCAGCTTCTTGGCAACTTGCTCAGCTATCTCCTCTATTTCCGTGGAGATTTTTGAAGCATGACTAATAGAACTATCTGAATCCTTATAGAGTTTGGATAATCCTAATTCCTCACCCAGGTTATCTTCTATGTCAATGCATGTCCGCACGCACTCTTCTATGGATCTAGGCTCTTTCAAGTATACATAGGATCTTAACTTTGTGCTCAGTAAGCCATCTAAAAACAAAGCCACTTGTTTGGCTGGTGTGGGTAGCTTTGGAGCAGGGCATCTTTCTAGGTACTGTCTAAACCTTCTACCTGCTAGTCGCACTGTTTCTTGGGGTGTCTGCTTGAAGCTGTGGATCAAAGATGAAGTGTTATGCCTGATACCACTCTTGGAAAATTCTACAATGAATTCGTCTAGCAGTTGACCTATATTGCGATAGTTGCGACTACTCAATGGTTGAAACCAAGCTAAGGCAGTGCCCTTAAGAGTCAGACCAAATGCCTCGTACTGGGTGAACAAATCCTCAACCTGTTCAGCTCTTAACACTTGTTTGAACTCAGCCACATGATCATAAGGATCTCCTGACCCGTCAAAATAATTCTTCATTGCCTTGATCACTTGAGTGGGTCTGAGGGTTCTTGGGTGCTCTTGGGTTCTAGGCAATGGAAATTCATGTTCATTTCTTTGTTGCCTATGTGCTTGATATCTCTCTCTTTCAGGTCTTTCATTTTCAAATCCTGACCTATTCCTGCCCACTGTGTGTGCAAAACTTACCTCCGGTCTCTCTCTAGTTCTTTCTCTCTGGGCTTCCTGAGCTTGGGATGACCCTACTCCTTGGAGGCCGTGGGAAACATTGGATCTTGGTGGAGGGAAAATCAATTCATTCTTCCAAGTATATGCATGTCTATCATGTTCTGTTACCAAGAAAATTTTCTCTGACGTGTTATCTAGGTAGACAACTTTGCCTGGTATCTCTGGATCCTTGAACTCGTAGATGATGACTATGCCCAATTGGCTAGGTTGTTCTGGCTTGAATCTCCAAAAGGCTTCCTCTGTTTCTCTATTCAAAAATAGTTCTATGCTTTTGTTGTCTTGAGGGATCCAGTCTGGAGTGATCACTCGGGTCAAAACTGACTTGCCTCTAGGAGTCTGGGGTCCTTGTCCTATATTTCCTTGTTCTAGGTCTCCTATCTCATTCTCATGAATGATATTTCCAAACTCATCGGTCCTATCTGGTTGGTTGGTAACCACATACATGGTTCCTTCCTTATCAATGTATGAACCCTCTTCGAACTTGACCACCGGGTGTTCAAGTCCAAAGGATTGATCTGGATTTTTGAGTTGGACCACTGATCGCCTCAGACCATCCTCATAGATGCGAGCACCTAATTGGTTGGTCCGAATATATTCCAACTGTGTCTTATAGGGACCTTCCGATGTTTGTAGATGGGCAGTCCCTGAGCCACCTGCAGGTTTTCCCATGCTAAAAGACATTTCTGAATCACTTGTGTCTGAACTTAGTAAAAGATCACCACTTAGTTGTTGTGTCCAAGACTTGGATGTATGGTTGACACTAGCCTCAGAAGATCTAATGCTTTGTTTATCCTTGCCTAAGTGTCTACCAGATCTTAGGTTCATAAGCTTTAGTCAAGAGTCCAAATTTTCCCTTTGGTATGGTTCAAAATTCTTTAGAGCCCCCTTGGTTCCCTAGTCCCACCTGAGGGTCAACTTCAAATTATCCTATCTCAAAATCAACGCATTATTCTTGAAAAAAACAGTTGAGATCGTGTAGGATTTGAAACGAGCTTTTCAACAAGCTATAGAGCTCAAAAAATGGACTTTGGATGAGAAAGTTATGTCAAATCAGGCTCCTGGGGGTCAAAACAGGCAAACAGGACCTTTGGAGAAAATCGCGATTTTGTGAACTTTCTGAAAATCGCGATGCTGTGAAGTCAAAAAAATCGCGATGTTGAGCACAAAACCGCGTTTTTGAAAATCGCGATTTTGAGCAGAAAATCGTGATTTGAAAATCGCGATGTTGATCACAAAATCGTGTTTTTGAAAATCGCGATTTTGAGCAGAAAATCGTGATTTGAAAATCGCGATGTTGATCACAAAATCGTGTTTTTGAAAATCGCGATTTTGAGCAGAAAATCGTGATTTGAAAATCGCGATGTTGATCACAAAATCGTGCTTTTGAAAATCGCGATTTTGAGCAGAAAATCGTGATTTGAAAATCGCGATGTTGATCACAAAATCGTGTTTTTGAAAATCGCGATTTTGACTCAGAGAATCGTGATTCACAAAATCGTGTTTTTGACTGAAAATCGTGTTTTCTCAGAATCGTGTTTTTGACATGAAAATCGCGATGTTGAGCACAAAATCGTGTTTTTGAAAATCGCGATTTTGAGCAAAAATTCGTGTTTTCACAGAATCGCCTTTTTCACAAAATCGTGTTTTTGGCATGAAAATCACGATTTTGTCATAGAGAATCGTGTTTTTCTCAAAATCGTATTTTTGCTGAAAATCGTGATTGGTGAGAATCGCGATTTTGAGCAGAGAATCGTGTTTTTTGAGAATCGCGATTTTGAGCAGAGAATCGTGTTTTTTTGAGAAAAAACACAGAATCGCGATTCTTTTCAACCAACTTTTAGGCGGGAAAACTGAAAATCGTGATTTTTCAAAAAAAATTGAATTTTCACAGAATCGCGATTTTCATCACAGAATCGCGTTTTTTGGCGGGAAATTCAAATTTATGAGCGCCGGCTATGGCGAGCTCCGTATGAGCAGAAAATCATGAAAAAAAACACAGCGCTTGCTCTCCCTTGCACCTCCTAACTCCTTCCCACACAATAATGCATGAAAAATGGTATGAAAATGGTGAAAATGCACTAAAAAACAAGAAATTTCTATGAAGAAGAAGATGGAAGAAGGTGGAGATGATGATGATGATGAAGATGAAGAGGAAAAAACAGAAAATGAACTGAAATGACAGTTTTTTTACCTTCCAACGTCGCAAATCTACGATCTTACCATCACAACGCTCGTCCTCGAAGCACTCTCCCCGGCAACGGCGCCAAAATTTGGTGTAGCTCAAGCGTAAGCACCACCTCCTTTACTTGTCAATCCGTGGAGACGTGAGGACCGGTATGAAGACCATGAGCAAGTGAAGGCACAAGTGTGTGAGTGAAAGCACACAAGCATGCACACACATACACACACACGCGCGCAAAGCAAGATCAAAGCAAGGAACAAAGGAAAGCTTCTATTGCAAACGAGTTCTCTTACAAAAGCTCTATTCTCTAACAAGCCAACCTCCAAAATGAGCTCTCTAGCTCTTTTTATAGTTTTTTGACTAGTTTTGGCCCTGTCCAGACCTAGTGTCCGGCCTAGTTAAAAATTAGGTTCCAGGGCTTATTTGAGGGCTCAAACGGAGTCTAAAAATTATGAAACTTGGTAGGATGATAGTTCTAATACTCCTCAAGCTCAAGGACTCCTTGGCTTGAACAAAATGGAGTTACCAAAATAGAAAATGGTATTTACAATGGCTTTTAGTGATGAAAATCACTATTTTTGTAGGGAATTCTTGTGAAAAATTGATATACACTCCTT
>CM035426.1:26982180-26987180 GCA_020310875.1 Ceratopteris richardii | reverse complement strand
ATACACAGGATTAGCTGCTAGGTGAAGTGAACTTGTGTTATCACCAAATATGATTGGTGGCCTTGTGTATAGGCCCAATTCTGAATATAGTAGCTTCAACCATATGGCTTCTTGAGTGGCATTGGCTAGCCCTCTGTATTCTGCCTCAGTAGATGATAGAGCCACTGTGGGTTGTTTCTTGGATGACCAAGAAATTGGTTTATCACCTGCAAAGCATATGTAACCAGATGTACTCCTCCTGTCATCCTTGCAACCTGCCCAATCTGCATCTGAGTATACTTTGATATCAATGTCTGATGAATATGGAAAGTACAACCCATGATTTTGTGTTCCCTTTAGATACTTTACTATCTTCTTAGCTGCCTCCAAATGTGGTACTCTTGGCTTATGCATAAATTGGCTAAGTACACTAACACCATATGATATATCAATCCTGGTTAAGGTAGCATAATTAAGACTACCTACCAAACTTTGGTAACCTGTAATATCCTTGAGTTCTTCTCCTTCATGTGCACTGAGTTTGTGGTTGACTTCCATAGGAATGTTTGAGACTTTAGCTTCCTGCAAATTAAACTTCTTGACCATGTCCTGAATGTACTTCTTCTGAGTAATAAAGATACCTGAATTTGTGTAGACCAATTCAAGTCCTAGGAAGTACTTCAATAATCCAAGATCATTGATCTTGAATTCCTTCATCATTTGACCTTTGATGTGTCTAATCCCATTCACATCATTACCTGTAATAATGATGTCATCAACATAGACACACAAGTATATTACCTCTGAATTGTTCTTCTTTATAAACAATGAAGTGTCTGCTTTACTCATCACAAACCCTTGATCTAGGAGATAGGTTGTCAACCTGTAATTCCATGCTCTAGGTGCCTGCTTCAATCCATACAGAGCCTTCTTCAATTTACAAACATTATTTACCTTATTAGGATCCTCATAGCCAGGTGGTTGTGACATGTAGACCTCTTCAGATATCCATCCATTCAGGAATGCATTCTTCACATCCAATTGGTACATGTTCCAATTCTTGGATGCAGCTACACTCACCATAACTCTGATAGTTGGCATCTTGGCCACAGGAGAAAATGTCTCCTCATAATCAATGCCTTGGGTTTGTGCAAAACCCTTGGCTACCAACCTAGCTTTGTACCTGTTTATTGTACCATCTGAGTTCCTCTTGAGTTTGTAGATCCATCTGGATCCTATCACCTTCATGGAGTCCTTCTTGGGTACCAAGTCCCAAGTATCACTCTCCTTGAGAGCCTCCATTTCTTCATCCATTGCTTCCTTCCATTCTGATTTAGTAATAGCTTCCTCAAATGTACCTGGTTCTTCATTCAGGATATCCTTTGCAAGATATACAGAGTGCTTGGTTACAAGTGAAGTATCATACCCATACCTAATTGGTTTCTTCTTTTCTCTTTGAGATCTCCTCATAGCTTGAGTTGAGGATTCTGCATTGTCTTCTAGTTGCTTCATCTTCATCTTCCCTTTGGATTTCCAAGCCTTGAATTCTTCAATGTTGATGGTGTCTTCATCATCTGAACTTGTGTCCTCCTTCTGAGTAGGTTCTTGCCTGATGAGCTTTGGAAAGTCTTCTTCCATATCATAAGGGAGGCTAACTTTCCTGCACTCATTTTCATACCATGAATCATTTTCATCAAAGATGACATCTCTGCTTACCTTGAAGCCTTTGTTTGAGGGGTTATAGAACCTGTATCCTTTCTGATTCAAATCATAACCAATGAAAATACACTTTTCAGCCTTAGGGTCTAGCTTTCCCCTTACCTGTGAGGGAATATGTACATATGCAACACACCCAAAGATCTTGCAATGATCCAGAGATGGTCTCTTACCATGCCAAGCCTCATAGGGTGTCATTCCATCAAGTGTCTTTGATGGCAACCTGTTGATTAAGTATGTGGCAGTAGATACACTCTGCCCAAAGATAATTTGGTAGTTTTTTCTCATTAAGCATAGACCTAGCTGTCTCTACAATGAGTCTATTCCTCCTTTCAGCTACCCCATTTTGTTCAGGTGAGTACCTTGTAGTAATCTCCCTCCTGATGCCTCTTTCCTGCAAGAATTCTTCAAAGTCATTGGAGAAGTATTCTCCACCACCATCTGACCTTAGCCTCTTCAAATGTCTACCTGTTTGGTTTTCAACTAATGCAAGATACCTTTTGAAACAATTAAATACTTCATCTTTATGTTTCATGAAGTACAAGACAGTCCATCTGCTATAGTCATCAATAAAGGACACATAGTACCTTGATCCAGATATGGATGGCTCCTTGCTTGGTCCCCAAACATCTGTATGCACCAATTCCAAGTAATCTTCATGCATAAAACCTTTCTTGGTATATGGCAATCTGTGTGACTTACCAAATTGACAAGCCCCACACTTGTATATCATGTGTTGCTTGGATACATTAGGTATCCCAAGCACACATTGATCTCTACTCATTTGCTTTATGGTCCTCTCTCCAATGTGACCTAATCTCTTGTGCCACATCTCCAATTCTGATAGGGTTTGGTCCTTATAGTTGTACAAGGCAATATTCTTAGTATCCTCAAGTTCAAAGGTAAACAATCTACCTGATTTCTCTCCCTTGGCTATCCTTCTGAATCCATGTCTTGGATCCTCCACATATGCACCATGTTGAGTGAACCTGACCTGTAGACCTTTTTCAACAATCTGACCTACACTCATCAGATTCTTGGTGATTGTTGGAACATACAATACTCTGCTTAGTAAATTCTGATTACCATCACTTGTTTTGACATTGCCTACTTTAACCACTGAATGTTTAGTGTCATCACCTGTCTGCACTTGGTGCTTGCCTTTAGGTTCTTCCAAATCAGAGAGTAAGGCAACATTTCCAGCTACATGGTTAGAGCAACCTGAATCAATATAGAACAAATGATCATCATTGATACCTGATTTAGATGTCATGTTCATAATCAACAAGGAATCATCTTGATCCTCTGCATAATTGTTGTAATCCTTTCTGTTCCTGTATCCACCTTGATAATTGCCATTGTGATTGTAGCTATTGTTGTTGTAACTATTGTTGTAGCCATGGTAGCCTTGAGATTGATTGAATCTGCCTCTTCCTTGAGAGTATCCTCCTCTTTGGTGACCTCTTCCTCTTTGGTTCTTGTAGTTTTTGTAGCATTCATCTGTAGTATGGTTAGACAAGCCACAAATATTGCATGGAGATTGATTGTAGGGTCTCCCCCTACCTGACTTACCTCCTCTGCCCCTACCTCTAGATGATCTACCTCTCCCTGCATAGTTTGCTTGGGAGGTAGAGCCTTCTTCATCAACCTTCTTGCTTTTACCCTTGTCTTTAGACTTCTTATCAGTATATAGGGCAGAGGGATTGTTACCTTTTGATTGCTCTCCATTCTTTGTGATCTTTGCTTCATGTGTAAAGAGTTGTCCAATCAGAGTTGTTAGATCAGGTGCTTGGATGTCCATGTACAAGTCCATTGCAGTGGTAAAGCTCTCCCACTTGTCATCTGCCTTAAGTCCATTGATCACTTGTTTGACTATTTGCTCTTCCTCAATTTCTTCTCCAACACTTGCAAGTTGATCTGCAATGTCTTTGACTTTGGTGACAAAATCTGAGACACATTGTTTTGATTGCTTCCTAAGAGTTGTAAACTCAATCCATAGCTGATTCTTTCTGGCCCTTGTGCTTGATGAAAAGTATGTTGACAAGGTTTCCCAAGTTTCTTGGGAAGTTTTACAGTTCCTTACATGAGGTAGAAGGAAATCAGAGATAGAGTTTAGAAGATATGACCTTGCCAAAGCATCTTTAGCACACCATTGGTTGAGCCTCTCATGTTCATCCTTTGTAGGTAGGCCTCTGGTTTTGAATGAGGGCAACTCCTCATCTCCTGATATGTATCCATACAAGCTTCTCCCTTGTAGATAGGTCTTCATTCTCAATGACCAAGCCTGGTAGTTATTTCCATCCAATTTGTCAATGAAGGAAGGGAAACCATCACCCATAATTACCTTATTTGCTCTGATACCACTGTTGGATGTGATGGCTGGATGCACTCAGGAGATCAAGTTGGTGCTGCAAATCCTGCTTCACACCTGCCCTCCTTTCTCTTCAGATATGTTTAGGAGACTCCTTGAGCTTCCAAATGACACCAAGAAACTATATATGTGCTTTACAAATTAATTGTGTAATGACCAAATCAAAACAGATGATTTTGAACCTTCACAACTCCAAAAACTTTCTATTCCTGTAATGACACCTGCTCAGTCTTAAGCTTAGTGTGTCCAGCACACTTACAATTGGATCAATTCCTTCTAGGAGTATTAAACTAACTTAACAAGCTACCATTAGCAAGTTAAATCACTCCAATTAACAAACTATGCACTGAGAATGATCTTTAGCAAAATCAGAGACACCCCCGACTTTTTAGGAACTACACAGAAAAATACCAGTGACTACCTCGACTGTGATTTCTCCCAATTGGCTGAATAGAATGACTTGAAATTTTGTAGTGGTGTAGAATGCTTTGAGCTGGTTCCAATGGGCTTTGAATCATCCAATTTGGTTGAGTAGATCTTGAGATATGCCCTGTTGAAGTTGACAGACTTGAAGATGGTCACTCAGAGAAAACAGAGATAATGACTATGAGTATATGTATTAAATCTATCAAATGTACATTCCCATTGGCATGTAGAGTGATGCCCAATGGTACTCAGAGGTGTAGGCTAAAGAGTAGCTCTCACACACTCAATAATTTGCTTGGATTTGCCTCGGGAAGTGAGCAACTAGACCCGCGACTTTTTCATAGTCTTTTATAAGATTTTTGAAGGAATTTGAATTTCAAATTCAAATGTAGGCTCCCTCAAATCTCTCATCTAAACATATGGAGATATTCTCTCCATTCATACCTTCCAAATTTCACGACTTTTGAAAGTGGGTGAGATTACAAGAAGTGAGTTAAGTCATATTGAC
>CM035426.1:26922180-26972180 GCA_020310875.1 Ceratopteris richardii | reverse complement strand
TCACATACCTTCACATTTTTGTCTTTTAATTCTTAACTTGTGCACCTAAGAGAGGGTTCATGTGAAGCTTCCAAAACACTTTTGAACCTTAGGGAAATTACAAAAATACCTCTACCTCTGCAACCTGCAACTAAGTTTCTGCAATCTTACCCTTTGTGAACAATTAATTGTGCACTACCTGTGCACCTTGACCCTCCAACTTTGAACACTTTGACTTCAGCTATGTTGACTTTGATCTTGAGCAAGTTGACTTTGACTAGGTTTGACTTTGACCTTTTGACTTTGATTGCTATTGACTTTGAGTACGATTGACTTTGACCAACATGACTTTTATGGGCTCAAGAGTTGCCCACCACCTAATGTGCTCTCCATCCTGGAGAGCTACAACCAAAACTTTGAGCAGATATGACACCATGATTTTGTGCTGCAAATTCTTCAAAAGGACACCTGAGCAGCTACCAAGTCCACCAGAAGCATAGAGAACAGACACCAGAGAAGAACCCAAAAGTGGAATTTTTTGCATGGAAAAGTAGAGGAGGGCACTGGGAGGGTAGAAGGGAGGGGGAAGGGAGGGCTGAGGGGGCTGAGATGGATAGGGCAGGGAGGGGTAAGGATGGGCTGGGCTAAAGGGTAAAGGGAGGGTGAGGGAGTAGGTTTATGGGGTCTGGAGAGGGCCCAAATGATCAAACAATAGAGCTACAGAGGGTGCATATGGGAAATTATGAACGTAAGGTAAAACAAAGTGAGAATAGACCATGTGGACTATGTGTGGATAAAAAAACACGCGAGAAAGGTGTTCAAAACATGTGATGTTTGACCAAAAGTCAGAGAAAAGCCGTGAATTTTGGAAAATTTAAGGCAAAAAATGAGTATAGAGGTGCCAAAATACATGAAAATGACTCCACTTTTGAAAAAAATGGCCATCCGAGGCGCGATCCAAAGCCAAAAGTTTTGAAGCATGAAAATTTAAAAATATATATATTTTTAATTATATATAAATAAAAACAAAAATTTTTCTCCTTCCCTTTTTTTTTTGAACGCGGATTGATTTGCAGAGCTAAAAATAAAAAATAAAAATAATATAAAATAAACGAACATTAAAATAAATAAATAAATAAATACAAAATATATTAAGAAAATAAAAATAAAATAAAATAAAAAATGGGGGGCGGGGGGGAGGGGCAGAAGAGAGAGAGAGAGAGAGAGAGAGAGAGAGAGGAGAGAGAGAGAGAGAGAGAGAGAGAGAGAGAGAGAGAGAGAGAGAGAGAGAGAGAGAGAGAGAGAAGGAGAGAGAAAGAGGTTTTTTTTTTCGAAATTTTCTTTCTCTTTTTTTTGGAAAAATAAATTCCATGGGGCCCTTTTTTTTTAAAGATGAAAATATCAAAAAATTAGAGAAAAATATAGAAAAAATCCCAAAAAAATGCAAAAGAAATCCAAAAAATTCCCAAAAAATTCTCAAAAAAATTTCTATAGGTCTAGGCCAATTTTCTCACTCAAAACCATAGAGAGCTTCCTTTATTCCCCCAATTTGGCAAGAAAATGACATTGGAAAAGGATGAAAAATGTAGAAAAATTCTAAAGTTGCTTGAAAAATTCGCAAAAATTTCCAAAAATTTCCAAAAATTGTACTTACGCCAAGGACTATGAAAGGGTTGCTAAATTTGCTAAAAACGCAAAGAACAAGCATGAAAAAGGATAATAATACTAAAACTTGAGCAAAATGAAATGAGAGGGTTATGTACAACCTGGACAATTTTTGCGAGTTCCAGGTGATTTGTGAATCTTCAGTTGTTTTGATGATAGGCCTTGAACCTTAATATGTTGACTAAGAGAAACTCCTCCATAATCTCCAATTGTACTGCACTTCATTTGTTTTGTCTTTTTGTTGGGCACACTGACCATTTGATAGGGGTACCCTAAATCCTTCATTTGAATATTATCTCCTCCATACTACATCTCTTGTATCTTTGTTTTAGCAACTTTATAACTTAATCTGTAAAAATTCATTTTTACTATTCCAGCTTCTTCATCCAATGGAACCCTCTGTTCCAAAGACTTGTAGGTACTCCTTCCACATCCTTGTAAAGCCCTGCACTCACTATCATAAAAATTGACATAACAGATGATATCCATACCAGTATCCCTAACAAACTAGCCCTTGATATAGGATTTGAAGTAGCTTCGCCACTGCATAAGAATATTTACCTCTTAGTCCAATGAAGTAGTACTGTCGGCACTTGAACTCTTCTACCCTTTGCACTTGGTTTCTCCTATGCTCAAATCTCTTTGGAGTCCCACCGCGCATGCCAAATTTTGTTGGGGGATTCTTGGACAAGAAGGGATTTGAGTGTTTGTAGGAGAAAAGGGAAAGACAATAAGAAAGATACACACTGGAATCCTCTATCAATTAGGATTTTTTGTAGATTGTTGGGAAAAATCATGCATACATATAGCAAGATGCATGGACTTCCATTTAAAATCAAGAAAATAAAAAATCGGACGAGTAGGATGAGAGTTTGAAATTCCACAAAGACTGCCTTCCATCACTATTTGAGAAAAAATTCCAATGCCCAAATTTAATAAGTATCCATTTTGGGGGAGGAATAAGAGGTGCACTAGGTATGGATGGATGGAAAAAAGTATACATACAGAGAACACATCATATGGGCTTTACTATGAAATTATTAGATTCATGAAAAGGATAAGTTAAAAAGGAATTTTACTTCCTCAAAGACCCCCTTTCCACATTTTTTGGAAAAAAATCAGGTGATAATTTTAGCCAAACTCCACTTTTGAGATCAAGAAAAGAGATCATTTAAGAGGTTTCAAGGATTACTTCATACATACATGAAGGAATCGTCTTGGACACTTCAAAGCTTTTTCAAGACCTGATGAGGAAGGTGCATAGGCCTTGAAGCTTACTAAACAAGCTAGGATGCATGCAATTTCAACATTAAACCATTGATGGATGTATGGTTTATATTTTCATGCATTTTACTTTATGTGTTGGCATGTTTGGTATGTACATACATGGGTATATGCTTGGAATGCATACCTCCAAGTTAGTAATTGTTTTAAGTCTAAAGTATGGATCAACTTGTTAGGAGTACACTTTTTGATTGTTTGTAGGAAAGATAATCGTAGGAAGTACAAAGTTAGACAACAAAGATGTTGTTGCTAGCATATTATGTTTTTGCAGGTTCTGGAGTCCATATTTGAGTATATGGCTTGCATGCCATGGGCTTGCCAAGCCCGATGTTATAGTAGATGGCTTGTGTACCATCGGCCCACAAGGCCTTATGCTTGATTCTATGGTTAAATTTTTTGGGACCCCATTTTCTTGGGGAAATGTTGTCGAAATTTTTCCAACCTCATGACATTATATACGCACTTAAGAATTGTATGCCATGGTAACATGCCTTCTCTGCAAACATCAGTAAGGTGTAAGCATGCTTGTATGCATGTATTTGATGGACTTATGACCAAAAAAGTATTATAGATAATGCAAATTCATTAGAAATTGGATCCCTACTCATAATCCTTATGGATGTGCACGATAGGATTGCTAAGGGGAAGGATATATATCTTCACCATTAGGAATGTGCACAAGCAATCCTATAGGTTATAGGAAGTTACATAGAGGCACGGGAGATACATTTATGATAATCTCCAAAGTAGTGAAGATTTACCAATCTTCATAAGAGTCTCATACTATTATTCGAAGACTACGGGGTATCATGAGGAATACCCAAAGAGTGATTAATTTCACTGATGCACACCACTTGAGAAAGTAGTGAAGCATTTTTGTTATGTTACTAAGGAAACCAATTAGATGGGATCATAGACATGGGTTTCATGAGAGAGCATTGGCGGATGTTTATGTGGTTTCACAAGCATGGCACTAGCTCTATGACCTAGAGTATAGATCCATTAGTCATGTATGGAATATACATTCGGTTTAGTGTATGTATGACACCATGAATTGGAAGAAGGTTCCACTAGTATGGGATGGTGGAAATGACTTCCCTTTAGGACTCTTCTTCTATGGCCGCAAAGAAAAGGAATCATCATTGATGGTGGCATATCTCACTAGATCATAGAAGATCTCTTAGTAGACATCTCCATAGGGCTGGGAGTTATCTTTCATAGTCTAGGGAAGATCTATTCTTCCAAAAGATAATATGATGGGTGATTTTATCACCATTGGTATCACATACTCACTTTGTGGTTTTCAGTTAGGATAATTCCATTAGTGTGATTGGATCATATAGATCCATGCAGAGAGGATGGTAGGCATAGATAGCTTTTTAATATGGATACACATTTGTATATTATGGTATCATGTCTTATCATTGTTGGACATTTTGGTAGAGGTCTTTGACCCTTAGAAGGAATTTATTTTCTCCACTCTTCACCACATAAAAGTTCATTATTTATAGGATATTTGTTCTCAATATTCATAAGAGTGTATGTAGTGAGAGATTATGCATTATTTTATGGAAGAAAGGAACAAATAAATTCATCCAATTCTCTTTTACGGAATGGAGAAAGTGGGAAGTAATTTAGAGAACAAGGAGAGATCTCACTTTAGCTCTTGCTCTTTGAAAGAGAGAAAGGAAAGGAGAACATGCTTTCTTTGTATGAAAAGAATAGACTATGTTTTCCTTTAGAGAAAAGGTGTTGAGGAAACATCTCTTAGTCTACATTTCAGTTGGAATTCATTTACTCTACTTCTCAATGTAGTTTTCCTTCATATGGGAGTTTTCTTCTCCACTATTTTGGAAGGAAAAAACATGGAGAACTTATGTGCATGTTCTCAGTTATGGATAAGTGGAGCAACTGAATTCAACAAAATCTCTATAAAGGGAAAGGGAAACTGGAATAGATTCCACTACCAGAGATCTTTTCCTTAGATGGGATCAGGTAATCATATTGGTTAGATCGAGTTCACATGGAGACTCTAGAGAGTAGTAGTTATGTTTATTTCTAGTGATGGTTCTTGACTAGATGAGATGATCTAGTTATTGACATTAATGAGACCGGGAGTAGAGTTATAACTATTTTCTTTAGAGTTTCTAAGAGATAAGAATATATCTGACCTATTGGGTTACAAAACTCTTAGTTGAGGATTCATCATGACGATGATATTTGAACATCAATTAGGAGGATGGGTACTTAGGGATTATCTAAATCTCCAAGTGAATTCTTTTGCATTCATATGGCAAACTAAAGGGAAGAGAAATATTAGAGTTTCTACTAGTGCCAATAGATGCTCTTCCCATAGAACTTAGTCCAAAGGTGATGGACGACAAAGCAAAACTTCTTGGTTAGTGGAATGTAGAGATTGAATTTTACTACCAAGGAATTCTTATTTATGAGCTAGGATGATGAATTTGCATAGTTCACACGTTAGTTTAGATTCAAATATCACTTGTTAGTACACTCAAGGTTAGGAGTACCTATAGTGGTATGAGGGAAAATCTATCAGTTAGTAGATGAGTTTGGATTCACTTTTTACGGGACTTTGTTCTAAATTTCATAGGATTCTATGGTTTATTATCTCCATTATGATATGATCAAGCCTATGTGGCGCTTGGGACTTTACACTTGATTTTCATACTCTTACTCCATAGAGAATACATCATATGCACTTAGACCATTTTGTGGTTACGGCATTGTGAATACCATTGAGGAAGAGGTAATGAGGAAGGAAAGGTCAAGGAAGCTTGAAGTTGTGAGAAAGGACAAGCCTTGTGGGATATCAAGAACTTTGAGTAGTGCCTCTAGTACATAGAGGCAAAAAATGCAATATTGCTTGTATTTACAGGTACCTATAAGAGGGGAAAGATAACAACCACATAAGAGTTCCAATATGGTTTGGTATTCAAAGTTGATTATGAGGATGAGGATTCAAATAACCTTTTATTCAGCTTGGTAGAGAGAAAAAAAGGATTAAGGAATGTTATTTGTATAATGGAGATGCTATGCCAGAGTGTTGTGTGCTAGAAAGTCTTGCAAAGATTTGCAGACAGTCAAAAAACCTCATTGTTTACCTACTCCCTTGGATACAAGGAAATATCATGACAACACAATAGATGAAGACTATGTGTGTGAAGTCGAAGGGTAAGAAGACAATTCAAAAGAAGCCCTAGAGGAATAAGAGTAAGCACTCAGACATAGAATCCACAAAAAGCTCAGACTCATAGGATGAGATCATTGCCCCTTAAGGGGAACTTGCATCTAGGGTCTTGCTTATAGATCAAAACAAAATGAGGGAGAATATTGTGAAGAGAAAGCTTGTGAGGAAAGAAAAGCTCTTCCACATGCCAATTACCATCATTCATAGGCCACCTATAGCCCCACTCATAGGAAGGAGGCCCCTTGAGATAAGGGAGCCTCATAACTTTCATGTGTAGAATTTGAAAAAGGAAATGAAGATTAACCCACATGCAATTGTTGTGCCCTTCTTGGTTATGGTTGATCCTAATGAGTGCAGTGCTATTGAGGAACTCAATGAAAGTTTATTTGAAGACTACACTTATTATGTCATTGGAGGTCCACACTCCAAATAGGCTCGAAGACAACTCGTAAAGGAGCACCCTACTACATGCTTCTTCAGGTAGGTAGAGTGTAAAATTTATGTTGGTTTCACTATAGAGGAAGCAAAGCCCCTAGCCTAGGAGCACAATAATGATAATGACTACATTCAAAAGATGTCTTCCATTGAATGCATTTGTTTTTTGCATCCTGAATATGTTGATGCACTTAGAGCAGATGGTGCTAGGCTCCATCCCAACCTGAGAAAGCAGTGTCTGATGGAGGTCGGGATAACTATGGATGAGAATGTTGAGACAAATGAACTAAGGATATTTGATCCTTGGTTTTAGCTAGCCTTCAGGACAAGAGAAGTTTGGGAGCTCCAAGATAGGATATTCACCATGTGGCAGAACAAGGAGGTGAAAGGTTAGAAGCAAAAGAAGGAAACTTGGAGGGCTATATGGCATTAAGGATGAAAAATTGATAATCTCATCATTATCAAGTGTTATATTGTGGGAATTGAGCCTTGAGGAGATGGTGGTGGAGTTAACAAGTAGGTATAGTGGAATTCAAGAAGTCATGTAGTTGGAAACCTTTCAATAACTAACCATCTACTTTCAATGCAACCATTAGGTTTATATGAAGATATAAGAGGCTATGATGAGGAGGCTTAGGTGCTTGACTTGGGATGAAGCCGAGGCAAAATACCACACTACCTCTTCATATTTATTTTATATTGTTCCATGATTTGGTGAGTACTCCTTTAATTTAGAAAAAGTGTTGAATCATTTTATTAGATGCTAGGTTGATGCTAGGCATTGCTTTAATGTAGAAACTCAATTCTTGACATTGACTTTATATAGAAATTTGATGCTAGGCATCAACTTTATGTAGAAAGTTGTGGCTTGGTATTGAGATCTTGTGCTAGGAATTGTGTTTCTTGATAAGATCATTGCCTATCATGGAATTTATGCAAATGATTCAATGCCAAGTATCGAGTTCAAATATGAATCCTGCATTTTGAATGCAAGTATATTCACATTCTGCATTGAGATAGTTTAATCATGTAGTTTCTACAACCTGAAACTATCATTATTTGCTTCCTTGTAGAAACCATCAAGAAATAAGAGGAGTGGTGAGGCCACAGAGGATTGCCCTGCAGCTTTCCTCGCACATAGTCAAAGGGCAAGGCATGAGAAGTCCATATTAAAGGCTAAGGAGATGGAGTTTGATGATGAGTTCTCTATACTAAAAAGTTTTTCAAACCCAATAACCCTTTACAAACACTTTATTACAAAGTATTTTGTGAGGATGTAAATAATATATGTACCATAGGTGTTGGAACATCAAGATTACACTATGCTTGAGGTGGATTTGATCTACATCAAAGGCTATTGCATCGAAAGAATATCCGTTGGAGAGTTCTTTTTCATATGCTCATTTATTGTATTTTTTTGAGAGATTTTTGATGGTTCATTTACCGTTGTAAAATCCTTGAGCTTTACACATGTAAAGGTAGAAAGATAGAGCCCGAATCCCACGAATTTGTGGTGGTTGAAGTTGCATTCAATCAAGCAATCAATCACCTAAAAGTAGATCTTCACTTTTCCTAGATTGTAGGAAAGTGAATTGATTCCCTCTGATTCCCTCCAACAACCATTCCCACCTTCATTTGAATTCAAATCCAACTTGTAAAAGTCGTGGAACACTCCTAGAGGCTATATAAGGACTTGAAATCACTTGTACATTACATGGAAGCAATATACATACACTTGTGATCGTCATTGTCTTGCTCCTTCAATTCTCTGCATCATCTTCTTTGCCAATAGTAATCTTGCAGAGGCTGCTTCTCTCTCTCCAGAGCTCCAAATTGAGTGCAAGATGGCTCATTGAAAATACATAAGTGTCTAGTTTATGCTTGTAAATTTTCAAAGCATTTGGCTCAGTAGATTGGGAGAAAGCTCAGTTTTTCTGTCTCGGGGTCAATCTCTGCATATTCCTGAAAAATAGGAAGTACCACCAGTGAATGTCGCATTCATTCCTATAGCATATTTTGCTTATTCCTTATACTTTTGTGCATTACATACACTCAACCCTATGTGTATCACTCCCATAAAAGGATTTTTTCTAATTGTAATCACACTGGTCGCTATGGGCATTTGAAGTTCATTGTCTCTTCCATAGATAGTAAGTTTTTTGAGCTAGTCGACCCGCGAACCTATTTGTTTTGTATCGACTCATTCTCCTTGATGCTCCAAAGTACATAGTGTGTTTCTTTGCACTTATTGCATGCCTATAAGGTCTATTTAAGTCTCCATAAGCTCAAGGGATGGTCTTGTGCCGGTTGGCTTGACCAAACTTCGTTGCCTCAAAACGCACTTTTCTACCTTCTACAAGCTTCTCCAAGTTCTTTGAGTGGTATCAGAGCTAGATCAAGATGGGTGACGGCTTTCCCTCAATGATCGAGAAGCTTGATCGACACAACTATGCGGCTTGGCAAATTAGAATGGAGGCCTATTTGCAAGGTAGAAATCTTTATGGAATTGTAGCAGGTGATGAAGTTATGCCTATTCCAAGATCCAAAGGAGGACCTACACAAGAGGAGACAAATAAGCTCACACTTTGGTGCGCAAGGGATGCTCAAGCAAGGTCGTACATACTGAACTCTATCTCTGACTTTCTATTACCACATATTAGAGGATGCAAGACATCTCAAGAGACTTGGGATGCCCTCGAGACTTTCTTTTCTGTTAGTACCAAAGCAAGAAAGAATCATCTTTGGAAGCAGTTCAACCAAATGAAGAAGACGCCTAAAAAAACCATCACAGAGTTTGTTACCAAGGTCAAAGAGGTTGCGGATCAGTTAGCATCCATTGGAGAGCTGATTGAAGAAGAGGTCATCATGAGGCAAATTTTCAACGGCATTCGAAGTGATAAGCAATGGCAATCCTTCACGACGGCTTATGATCTCATCATGGAAGTGCAAACTCCAGACTTCAACATCTTTCTTGGACAACTCTTCAATCAAGAAGCCAACAATAACATAAAGGAAGGTAACTCTTATCATGGTAATTCAACTAGTGCTCTATATACAGATAAGAAGGATAAGAAGCAAAAGGCAAGAAGAAGGAAGAAGATGAAGAAGAGACTTCTCAAGCCAACTTTGCAAGCAAGAGCAAGTGGAAAGGGAAGAAGAAAGGACCAAAGCAAGACAAAGCCAAAGGTCAGAATGTTCAACCTTGTGCCATATGCGATAAGACCAACCACACTACTCAAAATTGCTGGTTCAATGGGAAGACCTAGAAAGGAAGTGGAAGAGGTGGATATGGCAGCAATAGAGGCAGAGCTGGACACAATTTCAACAATAACAATAGAAGTTATAATAGAAGGGACTACAACAATTATTCATAAGATCAACCACATGAAGACTCATTGCTTCTTATGAATCTAAGCCACAAAGAACGTAAAGAAGATGATCATTTGTTCTACATAGATTCAGGATGTTCGAATCATGTTGCAAGCAACATTGCTCTTCTATCTGATTTGGAAAGTCCAAAACATAGACATGAAGTGCAAACAGGAGATGACATAAAGCACAATGTGGAGAAGATTGGTAATGTCAAAGCTTCCAATGGTAGGACAAACATTCTAAGTAAGGTTCTCTATGTATCCACTATCACTAAAAACCTAATAAGTGTAGGCCAAATAGTTGAAAAAGGCTTGCAAGTTAGGTTCACCCAACATGGAGCTTTTGTGGAAGATCCATGTCAAAGCTTTAAGAAGATAGCCCGAGGTGAGAAGCATGGTAGGCTCTTTACTTTTGAAGTAGGAGAAACTAAGAACATAGCTCTATTCAACTTTGGGTCTCAAACCCTAAGTGAGCTTGAAGTGTGGCATAAGAGAATTGCTCGTGTGAATGAAAGAACCTTGAAGGATATATGCAGGGATCAAAGTGTCCTAGGATTTCCGAATATATCAAAGCAACACATGATCAACAGGTGTGATGCATGTCAGATTGGGAAGGCACAAAGACAACCATTCAACCACAAACGCTACATCCACAACAACTTATTGGACTTAGTACATACAGATGTATGGGGACCAAGTCAAGAACCTTCATTGGCAGGATCAAGGTATTATGTCTCATTTATTGACGACCATAGTAGATGGATTGTTCGATACTTTATCAAGAGTAAGAATGAAGTGTTTGATTGCTTCAAGAAGTATCTTGCACATGTGGAGAATCATACAGGTAGATCACTAAAGAAGCTCAGATCTGATGGAGGGGGAGAATACTTCTCCAAAGAGTTTGATGAGTTCTTGCAGGAAAAAGGTATCAAAAGGGAAGTGACTACTAGGTACTCTCCTCAACTAAATGGAATTGCAGAGAGGAGAAACAAGATTCTCATTGGATCAGCCTGAACAATGCTTGAAGAGAAGAAGTCGCCACATTATCTATGGGCAGAAGCTATTTCAACTCCTGTGTACCTTGTCAATAGAGTACCATCCAAATCACTTCAAGGTATGACTCCTTATGAAGCATGGCATGGAAGAAAACCTAGTCTTGGACATTGCAAGGTTTTTGGTTGTTTAGCTTATGTTCATGTACCATCACAAATAAGAGGTAAGCTAGATGAAAGGGCAACAAAGGCAGTGTTTATTGGATATGATTCAACTCAGATGGGTTACAGGTTTTTCAATCCTTCAACCAAGCAATTCACTACAAGTAGAGATGTTGTGTTTGAAGAACACAGGTCTTAAAGACAAACAAAAGGTAACACTACCATATGATCTTGATTCTGACTCTCATCAATTAGGAAGGAAGCATGATATACAGGTCCATGATCCAAGAAGTGGTACAGACGATGACCAAGATGAAAGAGAAAAGGATTACAAGCTATGGAAGTCAAGAGGCAAAGCAAAGATGCAAGAGGTTGGAGAATGCTCCAAACAAGCACCTAGAAGATCAGCAAGAGAGAAGAAACAACCAGAAAGGTATGGATATGATTCCACATTTGTTACGAAGCATTCAATCTACTTGGCAAAAGACTCTATTTCAGAGGAACTCTCAACCTATGAAGAGGCGAAGGGAAACCCTAATCGGGAAAAGGCCATGAACGAAGAGATAGATGCATTGAAGGAGATGGAAACTTGGGATTTGGTTCCAATGTCGCCAAATCAAAAGGTAATTGGTTGCAGATGGGTATATAAAGTTAAAAGAGATTCAGATGGATCGGTTTGCAGGTACAAGGCAAGATTAGTTGACAAAGGATGCTCACAAACTCATGGTATAGACTATGAGGAAACATTCTCACCAGTTGCAAAGATGACTACAATCAAGACATTGATAAGTGTAGCTGCTGCAAGGAATTGGAGACTCCTCCAACTTGATGTGGAAAATGCATTCTTAAATGGTTGGATAAGTGAAGAGGTATACATGTCACAACCACCAGGTTTTGAAAACCCTAATCATCCATCTTATGTTTGCAGACTTAAGAAAGCATTGTATGGATTGAAACAAGCTCCTAGAGCTTGGAATTAGAGGTTGGTTACATATCTTCAAGATCAAGGGTTCAAAGCTAGCAGCTCAGATCCTTCTCTATTCATCAAAAGGGATCACAATGAAGTTATCTATCTATGTGTATATGTAGATGATATTATTGTGACAGGTGATGATCTAAATGGCATTCAAAGGATCAAGAGACACATGCAAGAGGAGTTCAAAATCAGTGACCTAGTGAGCTCACATATTTCCTAGGTATGCAGGTGATATATCCAGATGAAGGAATGTATTTGACTCAAAGAAGATACATTCAGGATCTTCTTCTCAAGTTCAAAATTGAGAACACTAAACCTGCAGGTACACCTTTGGAGATGAATCATAAACTAAGTGTTTATGAAGGTGAGAAAATTGAAGACATTAAAGAATATCAAAGCTTGGTAGGTAGCTTGATATATGCTACTCATACAAGGGTAGACATCTCATATAGTGTGGGAGTGCTTAGTCAATTCATGCACTCATCGAGAAGACCACACATGGATGCAGCTAAGAGAGTACTTAAGTATCTCAAAGGTACAATCAACGAAGGTATATTCTATCCTTACTCTTCAGATTTGGATATCAAAATCTACTCAGATGCAGATTGGGCAGGAGCTACGGATGATAGAAAAAGTACATCTGGTTACTTAGCATTTGCAGGTTCAAAGCTAGTGTCATGGAGTTCCAAGAAGCAACCAACAGTTGCTTTATCCTCAACTAAAGCAGAGTACAGAGGCTTGACCATAGCAACTCAAGAAGCAATATGGTTAAAAGCATTGTATACAGATTTGGGACTTGTGAGTTCCAAACCTCACATATTTGGAGATAATGTAAGTTCCATGCATCTAGTGGCAAATCCTATTTTTCATGCGAGAACCAAGCACATAGAAGTCCATTACCACTTTATCAGGGAGAAACTCATGGCAAAGGAGATTGACATTTCTTTTGTTCCTACTGAAAAGCAAGTAGCAGATATGATGACGAAGGCACTTGATGGAATAAAGCTTTGTAGATTCAAAGCTATGGCAGGTATTCAACCTATCAGAGAATGAAGACTCAAGCATACTTTAGCTTGAGGGGGAGCTATTGGAACATCAAGCTTACACTATGCTTGAGGTGGATTTGATCTACATCGAAGGCTATCGCATCGAAAGAATATATGTTGGAGAGTTCTTTTTCATATGCTCATTTATTGTATTTTTTTGAGAGATTTTTGATGGTTCATTTACCATTGTAAAATCCTTGAGCTTTACACATGTAAAGGTAGAAAGATAGAGCCCAAATCCCATGAATTTGTGGTGTTTGAAGTTTCATTCAATCAAGCAATCAATCACCTAAAAGTAGATCAAAGTAGATCTTCACTTTTCCTAGATTGTAGGAAAGTGAATTGATTCCCTCGAACAACCATTCCCACCTTCATTTGAATTCAAATTCAACTTGTAAAAGTCATGGAACACTCCTAGAGGCTATATAAGGACTTGAAATCACTTGTACATTACATGGAAGCAATATACATACACTTGTGACCATCATTGTCTTGCTCCTTCAATTCTCTGCATCATCTTCTTCGCCAACAGTAATATTGCAGAGGCTGCTGCTCTCTCTGCAGAGCTTCAAATCGAGTGCAAGATGGCTCATTGGAAAGGTGTAAGTGTCTAGTTTATGCCTGTAAATTTTCAAAGCATTTGGTTCAGTAGATTGGGAGAAATCTCAGTTTTTCTGTCTTAGGGTCAATCTCTATGTATTCCTGAAAAATAGGAATTACCACCGGTGAATGTCGCATTCATTCCTATAGCATATTTTGCTTATTCATTATAATTTTGTGCATTCCATTCACTCAACCCTATGTGTATCACTCCCATAAAAGGATGTTTTCTAATTGTAATCACGCTGGTCGCTATGGGCATTTGAAGTTCATTGTCTCTTCCATAGATAGTAAGTTTTTTGAGCTAGTCGACCCGCGAACCTATCTGTTTTGTATCGACTCATTCTCCTTGATGCTCCAAAGTACATAGCGTGTTTCTTTGCACTTATTGCATGCCTATAAGGTCTATTTGAGTCTCCATAAGCTCAAGGGATGGTCTTGTGCCGGTTGGCTTGACCAAACTTCGTCGCCTCGAAACGCACTTTTCTACCTTCTACAAGGTTCTCCAAGTTCTTTCAATAGGTAACAAGATGCATTTCAACATCTTGAAAAATATATCCACAATTCCTTTGCAAAAAATACATGATGCATCATTTATACCCATAATGGTAGTTAGAACCATCCAACTTATCTTCAAAAGCCAACATGAACAATACATCATTGTTCTCAACCAAGACTAGTGATTGTACTCGATGCAAAAACTAAAATTTATTATTTCTTGAAAGAGTTACAGTAGACTTTTGGAGCTTTTGTACTACCAAACACTGTTAATAGTTGTTATGATAGTGCATTCAAAGATCAAAACAAGTTTGAACTGAATGTTAGTAATGTATAACATCTTAACAATACTCATCAAGTTTGATAGTGATCCAAGAAAGTGAGTGAGGGTATGATGAAAATGTGCCTCAAGAATCAATGACTTGCGTTGATACCAAATTTTGGAGTTTGAGGAGCAAGAACACACACACACACACAAAAGAAAAGAAAGAGGAAGAAAAAGATTTGGAGCTCAATACACAATGTATTAATGATAGGAATGAACAAAGAGAAATGGCATGTTAGGGCTATGGGCATATATGAAAGCCAAGAAAAAAAAACCTCCTAAAGAAGAAGTGTCCTTGTGGTGCTACGTGTGTTCACACACATCACTACCAAAATATAGTAACACAAAAAGGGCTTGCATGATTTCTAATGCATGGATAGAAGCATGTCTATTTCCTTGAGATAGGTTCTTTATCTTTATTCTTGAAGCTCATGAAAAATCTTTATGTTCATGAAAATATTTGAATTTTTGAACAAAGACCTTGAAACCATACAAAATATCTATATCCTCTAGAAACGCATCATGGATCAACATTGAATGTCTTACTTTTGACAAAATGTCATAGGATTTCTAGGCTTTGCTCTCTCAACTAGTCAAAAAACTCACTTAAGAGGTATTTATGATTACAATTATGTGATAATCTTACTTAGTAATACACAATGATCATTGGATACATATAAGAGACTCAACACGATAAAGAGGATCCCACAACTTAGGATGGTAGGTATAGGCAAAAGGGCATGACTAGACATGAAGAATCCATAGCCCAAGACCATATAAATATATATATATATATATATATAAGAATTACAAGGAGTCCCTTAATATGGATGGACAAGATACAAGAATAACCAGATAAGATCTTGTAGTGCAAGATTACAACATAATGATTTAATAAGACTAGAGTAGACAACAACTTGAATTAAGACTTGACGTGACTTACATGGTGTTCATAACTCATTGAGCTCCCATGATTAACCTTGGCAAAATTGAAGATCTCTATGGCAAGTTCCTTCTTTTATAAGGGTTGGCTTAGAGAGTTCTAGAATGCACCATGATTACATCATCAATGATCCATCTTCTAGAAGCTTCCATGATGACATGGCAAGGTTTAGTTCACATGTTTGGTATGAATCTCTATGGTATGTTTACATAGTTTTCGCAACATAACACAACATAAGACATAAGATGATGGAGAGATTAAGGGCACAATCAACATGTGTGGTAAAACTTAAGATAATGCTTATTGCACTTGATCCCATTTGATTCTTTGTGGCATATGCCACACTCATAAGATGGTTTAGGAATGACATATGCCACATCCGTAAGATGTTTTTGGAATGGATTGCAAGCCTCTTAAGTGAATTGTGCAAATGTTTTGAAACACAAATGATATAGGCAAATGGAAGTAGATAAGCATTCTTAACAAGTAGTCTTCTCACTACGTTTATGTGTCATCCTCTCCATGAGTTAAGCTAAGCATTCGCAACCATGTCTCTTGTGGGTGTGTTTAGTCATCATCCTTTCCGTCCTTTCTGTCTTTTGTCTTTTTTAATAACAAGAAGTTCGAACGGGCTTTAATCTCCTCGCTCGAATTAATAAAAGAACAATTGTACAATGAATGGGTATAGTGCCTTTGGAATCCCTCATATCCCACAAAGTAGGAGTATGATTGCTTGGAAGTGCAACAACACTGACACTCAGAAACCGACCGACAGGAGACCTAAGATTCGAAGGGAGACCAAAGATTTAGGGAGACCTATGAATTTGAGAATTGAGTAGGCAATGCACATTCTTCAACAACATACATACATTTTAAGTACATAATTTTCAAATTGTTCATGAATCACGTGTCAATAAAGCAAACTTTCACAAACGAGGACTTTCAAAAGCCCTAGGAAATGAACATGTCAACTGCGAACTGAAATCTGGCTATGAAAAACATTAGTCCTCTTCTTCTTCTTCTGCTTCACAATATCATGACGTGTGGAAGTTGCCTACCAGAAAAGGACTCTGGAAAATATCTGCGGCGCTTAACAGACAACCGTCAACATTTTTTACAATTGAAGAGAAACACTTTGAGCACGTAAGATATTCCCAAATACACACACTCTTTCATGCACACACAGAGAGTGGAGTCTCGGGGCATATACGGCGCAGATATTCGACGTTGCATAGTTTGTCGATCCGTGTTATCAATGGCGCTGGTATCCCAAATTGACTGTATTCACCTACCTTGCGACCTGCCATCGAGAACAGAAAAAACTACTAAACCTCATTCTCTCGTCCTTCCAGGCTCCCGTATTTCGCATCGCCTGCCAATTGCTTGTCAGCCATCCAGAGCCTCACCGAGGTGGCTTTGCTCATCATCAATTCCCGGTCCTGGACCCGTAGACGATTCGGATGGAGATGAACTCGACATTGAGCAGGCACTTCAATTGGACGGTCAGATCCCGTCCACATCGGATGCCTTACTTAAGCAAGTATCCTCTCGCGCCTATGACATGAGACGCAGACTGGAGCAGAGTATCGACAGTAGCAGCTACGATGGTCAGTTCTCTTTGACAGATCTAAAGTGTCAAGAGTGCGTACACTTTACATGCGATTAAAGCTTATCTCTAAAATTTGCAAGCTCTCTGTTAAGAATCATGATTGCTAATAGGTCTTGACAGTATGTTGTCACACAGTGAATGCCTGCGATGAAGAAATTTAATCTATTTTACCCTGGGACTGGTGACATTTTGCGTGTATGTAGGAATGAAGCAGTGTACATTTCCACGACACACACACATACATATATATTTCAGCACTAATGGGTGAATGCACATCTTGAGATTTGACCTTTCATCAATATTACTAGAGGAATCATTATTTTCCAGGGGCTTTGCTTCATTGAATACATTTCCATTATGTATCATCTTCTTAAATTGAGATGGCTATTTGCCGGGGCCCTACTTCTCCTTCAACACCATAAGGCATGGACATGCCTCTTGCGGATATTGAACTTACTCCTCAACTCATGCATGGTATGAGGAAAAGTACTGTATCCGATGATGAGTAGATGGTCATATGAAGGAGTTTTGCCTGTTCTGACCTCTTCAAGGATGCCACCTTTCAACGTTGTTATAGATTGCAAACATCTAACGACATATTTAAAGTCTCTTCTTCAAATTTGAAGTCAAACAGTTGGTCTGACATGCATGGAATTTTTTTGAACATAACAAAAGGTCCACTTTATATATCCACAATGTCCTAGGAAACTAGTCATCAAAAGGAACAATGCAAGAATACCTCCTCTCCCCCCAATGGTAGCATAGTTTTTTTTGGGCATGCTACAGACATCAGTATGTACGGTAACAGAAACTCAGGTTAATGACTTTTATAGAAATTTTCTTATGAAGAGTCACTTTTTTGAGATCATTTGCTCTAATGTGCTCATGAAATGACTAGGGATCCCATAGTTTGTCCTAGCTATACATGATGAAGTCTCACCTCATATTTATATTTTGAAATTTCATGAAATCTCATTAGATTGTTAATACTTCATTTTATTTTATTCAGCTTAGTAATATGCTTTAGGTTGTATTTGGATTGTTCAGATTTCAGTCATTCAAATTCATGTGAACTCATTCAATCAGTCAAATTCATTTCAAGTTCAAACGGTTGTTGTGTTCTCATTCATATCTTAGTGTTATTTGAACATTCAATTCATCTTATTCTCATCTCTGATATTTTGGACAACAAAAACAAAACTTCAAGGAACGGTTTGGATTGATGATAAAGAAGTGTTACAAACAATAAAGTTCAAGAAGGAAAACCTCAATATGAAAAGAAGGCTCGAACAACGAGTGTATGTGTTTATTAGCTATCATGTCTCGAGACTCTATCCATATTGGAAGGTTTTTCTCCATATGAAAAGAGGAAAATCTCTTTCATTCCTACATTTCGATTTAAGGGGGATTGTTAGAATTTGGTCCTACCATCATGTTTGTACACACAACAATGTGTTTGTACACGATTAGAAGTTGTTTGTACAGTTATTTGTACAGGTTCGTACACATCCAAAGTCTTTCCAACCTTTCAAGTCTAGGTAGCCCTCCCTAAACTTTAACAACCATGTGGCTTCCAAAGAATCCTTTCCACATGCCTCCAATGCTATTTTGAAGACAAAATGGAACTAAGGGGAGGGAAATGTTTTTAAATAAGGACCTTGATGGGGGAACGAAGGCTGGGAAACATTGGATTAAAGCCCACACTCTATGAGTATGAGTACCTCCTGGAGGAAGGCTGTCCAAGTGGTGGTGGTGCACCTGTGCTCCATCATGTAGTCATGGGCTATCATGATGCGAGAGATATCCTCCCGGTGCAGTCTTGGTCGTTGGTACCCAACATATGTGGTCGATGTTGCACTCTCTATGCCTCTGCCTGCGGGAGTGTGAGCCCTATGCCTGCTTGAGTGTGAGCCCTATGCCTCTGGGAGGTAGGTTGGTCTGATGTGACCTAAATCGTTGAAAAAACTGAGTAATAGTCCGCTAGGTACTCACCCATGTCTGGTGTGTAGGTTGTAGCATCTGATCTTGTCTCTCATATGCTGCTGCGAGGAAACGCCCCATCTTCCACAGGTCTCCATTGGTCATGCACAACTGGAGTGACTCCTCTATCCGGAACTGAGCTCATACGTCCGAGTATGCTGGGCATATGATAACCAGGTGCTCCTCACTCTCTATCTCTGTATGGCATACTGGGCACCACATCTCCTCTTGAGGGACTCCTGTAGGCAGACCCCTCTCAATCTTGAGCTTATGCGATGAAACTCGAAGCTTCCCAATGACGACGGTGGTGTGGCAGGTATGTCTGCATGTAGTGCGGAGTCTCAATGAAGCCCTGGTATGAGAGTCGTAGAAAATGCTCACGGTAGTGAAGCTTTTTCGGTGTCAATGTCCCCCTCGAGCTGATCCATGTCCTCTGTATGCCATATCTCTTGATGGATGATCCTATTTCTCTCTTGGTGAGAGAGAGAATACATGGGGCCCTGGGAGTCGTACTATATTGGTGGTAGTTTGTCTATGTCAAAACCATGGAGGGCAAGCCAATCCCGTGTTTGTGCGCACCATGAGGAGGTGTCTCCTGCTAGTGTCATGTTGTATGATGCCTGGAAAGCTCTGTAAGTGATGCTCTCTGAGTCCATGCTCTAGATCCTGTGTAATAGGCATACTCTTTGGAAGAGTGCCTCTACTAGCATTGGTGGTGGAGCAAGCTCTGCCATGGTGATATCGTAGGGTATTGAAGATTTGCTGCGAATGAGTCCAGCAATCATGAGAATCTGCGACCTCTCCAATGCTGTCTACGATGATGCGGCTAATCCCGGTCCATCTCCTGCCTAAATACGATGGCCACACCTCTCGACCCTCGTGCTGTACTCTGTCTCGTCGTGGTCCTGAATGCAAATTCTCAATGAAAACCTGCACGTGCTAGACCTCTCTCCGGGCTCTCGTGTGTCTCTGTGATGCACGCAAAGTCATGTGATGCAAGGATCTCCTCAAGTCTGTCTGGTCGCGTCCAGAGTGCCCCGTTGTAGTTCCACACTCCTCTGAGTGGTGTTTCCTAGTGTAGTGATGTCTCATAGGCCGTGTGGCCCTATTTGATAGGGCGTCCATCTATGAAGACTTTACCATCACAGTTAAAGGCCTTCCTCCCCTCTCGGCGTGCTTGGAGTATCTCTGGCATGCAAGCGCGTCGGTGTGCCACCTGCATCCACGTGAGGTCCTCGTCCATGTAGAGGGCGTCGCCGGGTAGTTCACGTAGTACTGATCGACATCTAAAAAAGGCGGTCCGTGCCTCCTCGGAGCTCATCTTAAGGATGAGTGCTCGCAAACGTGATGTATCCCTCCCAACCCTCCATGCGCTTGTGAAGGGCATGCTCTCGTATCCAAGTCGACGGCAAATGTCAGTGGCGTCTGCCTCCGGTGATGCCCCTTTGGGTAGGCCCGTAATCCGAATGTGAAGTCTTTGAGTATGTCGAAGCCTCTCCTCCTCAAGCGTATCCTGGACTCGTGCGAGCTCTTCTTTCTGCACGTCTTCCCTAACTTCCTTCTTAACCCTTTTGTGTACTACTTCCACCCACGACTCTCGAGTAGATTCTACCTCCGTTTTGATTTCCTTCTTTATTTCTTCTTTGAGTGTCTCCACGTTGGAGATCTCCCCCTCTTCTTTCATGCGCTCATAAGCTGTCCTCCAATTGCCTCGTTCTTCTGTGAGAGTCTTTACTTGTTCGTCGAGTCCTTTGACTTTATCCATTACTTGTTCTTCGAGTCCTTTGAACTTTTCCATCATTTTTCGTATCTCCATATTGAGGTTTCGGCCTGCTTCCTTTCTGGCCTCTTTGAGGGCTTTCACGATGAGTTCGTCCACTTCCCTCCGGTCCATGGGAGCCATTTCAGAAATTAGGTTTAGGGTTTTGGATTTTTTAGGGTACGGGCTAGAGAGAGAGAGAGAGAGAGAGAGAGAGAGAGAGAGAGAGAGAGAGAGAGAGAGAGAGAGAGAGAGAGAGAGAGAGAGAGAGAGAGAGACTTTTTAACCTCTATTAGAGGCCAAAATCGGCCCATGAGACAAAACATATACATCAGTATGAGGCCAAAATCGGCCCATGAGACAAAACATATACATCAGTATGATCCAATCCACTGTGATCCCAAAAGGAAAATAAAGTGTGAGCAAACGGGTATAAAAGGAGTGGATAGTAACTGGCATCAAGGGTGTGGGGTGCTATGGGTATGCACTCTATATGCTCAATGGGTGAGATACAAATATGATATGCATAGGGAGGGGAGGCTCGGTGGTATCACAACCCACTAAATGCCTGGAGTGGGTGTAGGATATAATGCATCGGTGGGTAAGGCATCATGGCTATCCTCAAAATGCTCTGAGCGTCCAAATCGATAGGGGTGCGCTGCTGACGTCTCCGTATCTCCATGTCATGGCGTGCGTGAATCGCCTGAATCTCTCTCTGATGTGGACGGGCTCTCCGGACTGGGGTCTCGATCGTCGACGCTGTCGTCTAAGCTTCTCTGCTTTGTGTAATGTGACACCCCGCATCGAGCTGGGTCCTCGAGTGGCTGTGGGTCTGAAAAAATCTTTAATATAAGTCTGAGGGGGGGGGGGGGCAGGTGTATCTCCATCTGCTGCTGGAGGAGTGATGCACGGCGGCGCTGGAGCTCTACTAGGAAACGACCTAGAGGGCGCTGGTCCTCTGTCCCCAATAAAGCCCTAATCTCTCTAGGCCCCCTGAAGAGCTTTGGGTAGCGGTCTCTGATGTCCTCATATGCCTGGCATCTACATGTGTAGTGCTCCCCGTCCTCCACCTCCTCTCTACATATCCTGCATAATCTCTCATCCCTCGGGGTATGTGTGGCTCGCCCAACCTCAATCTCGAGCTGGTGTGATGATACTCTGAGCTGCCCAATGGTCACTTTCTCAGCTGGTGCCATATATGTATCCATGTATCGTGGTCTCTGAATGAAACCATCCGCTGTCAGAGTCAGGAAGTGCTCTCTGTAGTGTTGCCTCTGTGGGAAGAGGCTCCCGTGGTGCTATCCATGTCTCCCTGACGTGTATCTGTAGTAGGTCCTGACGGATGATCCTATTCCTCTCCGAACGAGAGAGGGTAATGTGGGGGGAAGAAAGGTCATACTGAAAAGGGGGGAGATCTGTAATGCTCATGCCATGGTATGCTAACCATCGGTAAGTTTGTGCATACCATACTCTCTCATGCCCTGTCTTTGCCAAATGTCTAGAGCTCTCAAATGCAAGCCTGGTGAGTCTGCTGGTGGGGAGCTCTCTGACTCTCAGCATAAAGGTCACCAACTAGAAGAGGGCCTCCACTAGCATCGGTGGTGTGCCAAGCTCAGCTCGTATAATGTCATGTGGAACGGAGGGCTTGCTGCGCAGCAAGCGTGAGATCATGGTGACATGGGGCCTCTCAATCCGCGCCCACATCGCCTTTGTGATCCCTGGTGCCCATACTGCCGCTGCGTACATCAATGCGGGTGTCACTAGAGTGTCAAAGAGCCACCCCTTAGTCCGGGGCTCCTGAAAATGTGTCTGAAAGCAGCGTCTCTCCAATCCTGCAAGTGCCGCATAGCCTCGCGTCAATCTATCTCTCGCTGCCTGTGCCATGGAGAATACCCCTGTGCTTCCCGAGAAGGTGACACCTAGGTAGACGTAGGCGTCCACTACCTCTATCTGTCCTCCAGCTTCCGTGAAAGAGGCACGATGGCGTACTGTCCTGGAGGTATGGAAGATCATGACCTTGGTCTTGCCAAGGTTCACTGTGAGTCCTCTCTCCATGCAAAAGGTATCGAGCGCTTGTAAATGTGACTCCAACCCCTCCTGTGACTCTGAAAGAAGGACAATGTCATCAGCATATAATAGGATGTGTACAGGCGTACCTCCGAGGTCTCCTCCTCGCCCTCCTGCTCGCTGTATATACTCCGTGATCTTGTCGATGTAGAGACCGAAGAGAGTGGGTGAGAGAGGGCAACCTTGTTTCACACCAATGGTGCTAACAAGGCCGTCTGATAGACCGCCGGGGTAGCGTACCCTGCCTGTGACTCGTGCATACAAAGCGTGGATGGCCCATAGCATGTCTGATGGTAGCTGTAACTCTTGGAGCCTCCGTAGTAGTCTCTCTCAAGGGACCATGTCGAAGGCTTTGCAGAAATCCACAAAGCAACAGTACAGTCTGTGCTTCCTCGCCTTTGTGCTCTCAATCAAGCAACGAAGCACGAAGATGTGGTCGATGGTGGAGAAAGTGCGGCGGAAGCTTGCTTGGCCGGGTGCTCTGATCCCAGCTGCCTGAGCTTGTGTACTGAGCTCTGCCTCTAGTACTGACCCATAGATCTTGGCCAGGATATGGCCTATCATAATAGTCCTGTACTTCCTTGGGTCCATCATATCGCCGGACTTATGGATAGGCGTAATGGTATGCATAGTCCATGAGTCGGGTAATCCCTCAACCAAAGCACGGTTGAAGAGATGGGCGATCAAGTGGGAAACTACATCTGCTGCATATATAAATCTGCTGCATATATAAAGTGCTCTCCCTGTAGCCCCGTGTGGTCTGCTGAGAGAGAGAGAGAGAGAGAGAGAGAGAGAGAGAGAGAGAGAGAGAGAGAGAGAGAGAGAGAGAGAGAGAGAGAGAGAGAGAGAGAGAGAGAGAGAGAGAGAGAGAGAGAGAGAGAGAGAGAGAGAGAGAGAGAGAGAGAGAGAGAGAGAGAGAGAGAGAGAGAGAGAGAGAGAGAGAGAGAGAGAGAGAGAGAGAGAGAGAGAGAGTCATATTTACGTCTTCTGGAGGTCAAACTTGGCCTATGAGACAAAAACCATGTACAAGTGTAGTATAACCTGTGTAGAGGATGAAATGAAATAGAAAGTATATCGCTACACAAAGCTATATAAGGCTGGAAAAGGCTGGGGAGACGTGGCTCTGACTCTGCAAATAGTGACCACCTAATACATGGGGGACCCATAATGTGAGTAAAAGTGTGAGTAAAACACCCTAGCTACTGGTGAATGGGGGGGGGGGGGGTGGGTGTAGTATGTGGTACATCGGGGGTGGTCTGAGTGCCTCCTGAAGGAAGACAACCCAGGGGGTGGTGGTACGCCTATGCTCCATCATGTGGTCATAGGCTGTACTGATGCGTGAGATATCCTTCTGATATAGTCGTGGTCGAAGATATCCGCCCATGCGTGGTCGGCGCCGTGCTCTCTTTGCTGCTGCCTGGTGGAGTGTGAGCCCTATAGATGGACCTCTCTGATGTAGCTCAGTTCGCTGAAAAAACTGGGTAATGGTCTGCTGGGTACTCACCCGTGGCTGATGTGTGGGCTGGAGTGACCGCTCTCGCCTCTCGCATGCTGTTGCGAGGAAGCGCCCCAAGCGTCAGTGGTCTCCCATAGTCATGCACAACGAGAGTGACTCCTCTATCTGGAACTCTGCTCGTACGTTTAAGTATGTAGGGCATCTCATAACAAAATGCTCCTCACTCTCTACCTCTGTCTCGCATACTGGGCACCACCTCTCCTCACGGACCGACCCCTCTCAATCTTGAGCTGGACTCCCTTGGACCGACCCCTCGCATACTGGACTCCCTTGGACCGACCCCTCTCAATCTTGAGCTGATGTGATCAAACCCGGAGCTTCCCAATGACGACTCGAAGGTGGTGGGGTAGATATGTCTGCATGTATCTCGGAATCTTGATGAAGCCCTCGTCCAATATATGTAGAAAATGCTCACGGTAATAGAGCATTTTCGGTGGCAATGTATCCCTAGGGCTGACCCATGTCCTTTGTATGTATGTATGCCATATCTCCTGATGAATGATCCTATTCCTCTCCTGATGAGAGAGCGAGTAGGTGGGTGCATGTGAGTCGTTCTATAGTGGTGGTAGCTTGTCTATGTCAAAGTTGTGGTGGGCCAGCCAGTCTCGTGTCTGTGCATACCATGAGGAGGGGTCGCCTGTGAGTGCCATGTCCCGTGATGCGAGGAAAGCCGATAAGTAATGCGCTCTGTATCCATGCGCCGGAGACTGTGTATAGGCATACTGTCTTGAATAGTGCCTCAACTAGCATCGGTGGTGCAGCGAGCTATGCTCTAATGATATCATTGGTACTGAAGGCTTGGTGCAGATAAGTCTGGAAATCATGAGGATCTGTGGCCTCTCTAATGCTGTCCATACTAATGTGGCTAATCCTGGTCCCCATATGGCTGCCCCATACATGAGCGCTGGTGTGACCAAAGTGTCGAAGAGCCACCCCTTTTTGCGGGGCTCCTGAAATATGCTCGGTGGCACTGAGAGAGAGAGAGAGAGAGAGAGAGAGAGAGAGAGAGAGAGAGAGAGAGAGAGAGAGAGAGAGAGAGAGAGAGAGAGAGAGAGAGAGAGAGAGAGAGAGAGAGAGAGAGAGAGAGAGAGAGAGAGAGAGAGAGAGAGAGAGAGAGGGAAAGAAAGTCATATTAACGTCTTCTGGAGGCCAAACTTGGCCTATGAGACAAAAACCATGTACAAGTGTAGTAACCCTGTGTAGAAGATAAAATGAAATAAAAAGTATATCGCTACCCAAAGCTATATAGGGCTGGAAAAGGCTGGGGAGACGTGGCTCTGACTCTGCAGATAGTGGCCACCTAATACATGGGGGGATCCAAAATGTGAGTAAAACGCCCTAGCTACTTGTGATGGGTGGAGGTGGGTGTAGTATGTGGTACATCGGTGGTGGTCTGAGTGCCTCCTGAAGGAAGACAACCCAGGGGGTGGTGGTACGCCTATGCTCCATCATGTGGTCGTAGGCAATCCTGATGCGTGAGATATCCTCCTGATATAGTCGTGGTCGACGATATCCGCCCATGCGTGGTCGGCGCCGTGCTCTCTGTGCTGCTGCCTGGTGTAGCGTGAGCCCTATAGATGGACCTCTCTGATGTAGCTCAACTCGCTGAAAGAACTGCGTAATGGTCTGCTGGGTACTCACCCGTGGCTGATGTATGGGTTGTAGTGACCGCTCTCGCCTCTCGTATGCTGCAGTGAGAAAGCGTCCCAAGCGTCTCTGGTCTCCCATAGTCATGCACAGCTGGAATGACTCCTCGATCTGGAACTGTGCTCGTAGGTCTAAGTATGCTGGACATCTGATAACAAAATGCTCCTCACTCTCTACCTCTGTCTGGCATACTGGGCACCACCTCTCCTCACGGGGGACTCCCCTGGACAGACCCCTCTCAATCTCGAGCTGATGTGATGAAACCCTGAGCTGCCCAATGACGACTCGTAGGTGGTGGGGAAGGTAGGTCTGCATGTATCTCGGAATCTCGATGAAGCCCGTGCTCGATATGTAGAAAATGCTCGCGGTAGTAGAGCATTTTCGGTGGCAATGTACCCCTAGGGCTCACCCATGTCCTCTGTATGTATGTATGCCATATCTCTTGACGAATGATCCTATTCCTCTCTTGATGAGAGAGCGAGTAGGTGGGTGCATGAGTCGTACTGTAGTGGTGGTAGCCTGTCTATGTCAAAGCCATGATGGGCAAGCCAGTCTCGTGTCTGTGCATACCATGAGGAGGTGTGGCCTGCTAATGCCATATCACGTGATGCCTCGAAAGCACGATAAGCAATGCGCTCTGTATCCATGCTCCGAAGTCTGTGTAATAGGCATGCTGTCTGGAATAGTGCCTCAACTAGCATCGGTGGTGCAGCGAGCTCTGCTTTAATGATATCATGTGGTACTGAAGGCTTGCTGCGGATAAGTCTGGCAATCATGAGGATCTGTGGCCTCTCTAATGCTGTCCATACTGATGTAGCTAATGCTGGTCCTCATATGGCTGCCCCATACATGAGCGCTGGCGTAACCAAAGTGTCAAAGAGCCACCCCTTTGTGCGGGGCTCCTGAAAATATGCCTGGTGGCACTGTCTCTCCATCAAAGCTAGTGCTGCGTACCCACGTGTGATGCGGTCACGGGCTGTCTAAGCCATAGAGAAGACCCCTGATGCTGCTGTAAATGTCACCCCCAAGTAAACATATGATCCGACCACTTCGATCGGTCCACCTGCTGCTGTGAACAAACTATGTCTGCGTACATGTGCTGATGTATGAAAGATCAAGACCTTGGTTTTACCAAGGTTCACAGATAACCCTCTGTGTCTGCAAAAGTCATGTAGGCCGTGTAGATGATGCTGTAGACCTTCTGCAGACTCTGAAACCAATACAATATCATCAGCGTATAAAAGAATATGGACAGTGGATCCGTGTACCTCAATGCCATCTCCCCCCTGCTGCTGTATGAAGTCCACTATCTCATCAATGTAGAGACCAAAGAGGGTGGGTGAAAGAGGGCATCCTTGCTTCACCCGGATAGTGCAAGCAAGTGGATCAGATAAGCCCCAAGGACATCTTGACTCTACCAGATACTCTCTCGTATAAGGCGTAGATCCCCCATATCATCTCCTCCGGAGCTCCGATGTCAAGTAGTCGTATGAAGAGTCGATCCTTGGGAACAGTGTCAAATGCTTTGCGGAAGTCCACAAAGCAACAATATAATCTCCTCTTCCTCACCTTGGCCTGGTCGATCAGGCATCTCAGAGTGAAGATGTGGTCAATGGTAGAGTAATCTCGTCTGAAACCTGCCTGTCCTCGAGCCCTGATGCCCTTCCTCTCAGCGAGAGTACTCAACTCTGTCTCTAGTACCGCCCCATATAACTTGGCCAATATAGGGCCAATCATGATCGTCCGGTATGTAGTTGGATCCATAGTATCACTTGACTTATGAATGGGCACTATGGTGTGCTCAATCCATGAGTCTGGGAATCCTTCAACCAATGCACGGTTGAAGAGATGGGCAATGAGCGGTGCGAGAGTCGTGCCTCCATAGATGAGGTGCTCTGCCTGTAAACCGAAATGATCATGGGCCCTGCCATGCTGCAGCCGGGCAATAGCGCGTCCCACCATAGTGGGTGTGAAGAAGTAAGAGGTAGTAGGACGTGGGCTCTGCGGTCTGGGAATGGGAGGCTGGTCTGAGATCTCGTATAGGCTCCGTGCATAGCTATGCCAAGTGCTCGGGTCTCGGATAGGTGTCTGTTGTCTCCTCTCTCTCAAATGTCGCCATGCCACTACACTGTCTCGACTCATGAGCAAATGGTAAATATCCCAATACTGTCTCTCCTCGCAATCTCGCCGTTTGCGGCGAGTAAGGCTCTGCATGCGACACTGTGCCTGTGTGTGTGTGTAATATCTTCTCTATGCTCTAAAATCCGTAGGTGCTTCCGCAGCTCACGACAGTCTGCATCATACCAACGGTTCTGGGGCATGGATCCTGTGCGTGGAGGGTGCATATGTGTGCGGTGTGGGAAGCTGCGGAGAGCTGAGTCCTGTAGGATGGAGGTGATATGTGATGTAAGTGTGTCCAAAGGTGAGAATGGATCGAGGGAGAGTAGGCGGGTGTGTAAATGGTGTGCATAAACGTGTGAGAGCTCGTGTGTGAAGTGTATCGTGGTATGTATCTCAGTGGGTGAGGGAGGGTCTAATGGAATCGGAGATGAGAGTGTGAATGTAATAAATGTGTGGTCGGCACCGAGTGGGTGTCGTCCAATACTAAGTGAAGGGATGAGTGAAGCTCCAGAGGTAGTACCCAAAATGTAGTCGACTGTGCTCTCACCTCCGCCGTGAGGGAAGCAAGTAAATCCGCCTGAACCTGGCCACCGATTCATCCCGTTATATATAAGGAGATGATGTCGACTGCCTAGCTCGAGTAGATGTCTGCCATAGCCGGTGGTGTCCTGACCTGTATCTGCCGATACTCTGCTGGTGCTAATCTCAACCGGGTCTCTGGCCCTCATGAGATGCGGGTGATCCATGTCATATGCCTCCCACTGATGCGACTGAGTGCGGCCATTGAAGTCCCCCATAAGGAAGACTTCACCTAGTGTGCTGGAATGTAGTATCTCATCTGAAAGCGCTGTGTATGGTGAGTCTCTATCTCGGATCGGTCCCCCTAGATCCTGTCTTGCGTATCGAGATCCGCCTGGTGGGAAGTAGCATATAGCAATGTAAATCGAGCTCCCTTGTGCTATCTCCATGCGAACCCACATGTATCGTGCCTCCTCATCTCTACCTATAATATGGATCGGGCTTTGTATCTCCTGTCCAAATACGATGGCCACTCCTCCCGATCCTCGCGCTGTACTCTGTCTCGTCGTAGTCCTGAATGCCGATTCCCAATGGAAACCTGCAATGCGTGGTAGACCTCTCTCTGGGCTCTCGTGTGTCTCTGTGATGCACGCAAAGTCATGTGATGCGAGGATCTCGTGGACTCTGTCTGGTCGCGTCTAGAGTGCCCCGTTGCAGTTCCACACTGCTCCTCTGAGTGGTGTCTCCTGGTGTAGTGATGTCTCATAGGCCGCATGGCCCTATTTGATAGGGCGTCCATCTATGAAGACCTTACCATCACGGTAAAAGGCCTTCCTCCCCTCTCGACGTGCCTGGAGTATCTGTGGCATGCAAGCGCGTCGGTGTGCCACTTGTATACGCGTGAGGTCCTCGTCCATGTAGAGGGTGCCACCGGGTAGTCCACGTAGTACCGATCGACGTTTAAAAAAGGAGGTCCGTGCCTCCTCCGAACTCATCTTGAGGATGTGTGCTTGCAAACGTGATGTATCCCTCCCAACCGTCCATGCGTCTGTGTAAGGCATGCTCTCGTATCCAAGTCGATGGCAAATGTCAGTGGCGTATGCCTCCGGTGATACCCCTTCGGGTAGGCATGTAATCCGAATGTGAAGTCTTTGAGTGTGTCGAAGCCTCTCCTCCTCAAGTGTATCCTGGACTCGTGTGAGCTCTTCTTTCTGCACGTCTTCCCTAACTTCCTTCTTAACCCTTTTGTGTACTACTTCCACCCATGAGTCTCGAGTAGATTCTACCTCCGTTTTGATTTCCTTCTTTATTTCTTCCTTGAGTATCTCCACGTTGGAGATCTCCCCCTCTTCTTTCATGTGCTCATAAGCTGTCCTCCAATGGTCTCTTTCTTCTGTGAGAGTCTTCACTTGTTCTTCCAGTCCTTTGACTTTATTCATTATTGTTCTTCGAGTCCTTTGAACTTTTCCATCATCTTTCGTATCTCCATATTGAGGTTTCGGTCTGCATCCTTTTTGGCCTCTTTGAGAGCTTTAGTGATAAGGTCGTCCCACTTCTTTCCGGTCCATGGGAGCCATTTCAAGGTTTAGGATTAGGGCTCGCGTAGAGAGAGAGAGAGAGAGAGAGAGAGAGAGAGAGAGAGAGAGAGAGAGAGAGAGAGAGAGAGAGAGAGAGAGAGAGAGAGAGAGAGAGAGAGAGAGAGAGAGAGAGAGAGAGAGAGAGAGAGAAAGAAAGAAAGAAAGTCATATTAACGTCTTCTGGAGGCCAAACTTGGCCTATGAGACAAAAACCATGTACAAGTGTAGTAACCCTGTGTAGAAGATAAAATGAAATAAAAAGTATATCGCTACACAAAGCTATATAGGGCTGGAAAAGGCTGGGGAGATGTGGCTCTGACTCTGCAGATAGTGGCCACCTAATACATGGGGGGGGTCCAAAATGTGAGTAAAACGCCCTAGCTACTGGTGATGGGTGGAGGTGGGTGTAGTATGTGGTACATCGGTGGTCGTCTGAGTGCCTCCTGAAGGAAGACAACCCAGGGGGTGGTGGTACGCCTATGCTCCATCATGTGGTCGTAGGCAATCCTGATGCGTGAGATATCCTCCTGATATAGTCGTGGTCGACGATATCCGCCCATGCGTGGTCGGCGCTGTGCTCTCTGTGCTGCTGCCTGGTGGAGCGTGAGCCCTATAGATGGACCTCTCTGATGTAGCTCAACTCGCTGAAAGAACTGGGTAATGGTCTGCTGGGTACTCACCCGTGTCTGATGTATGGGCTGTAGTGACTGCTCTCGCCTCTCGTATGCTGCTGTGAGAAAGCGTCCCAAGCGTCTCTGGTCTCCCATAGTCATGCACAGCTGGAATGACTCCTCGATCTGGAACTGTGCTCGTAGGTCTATGTATGCTGGACATCTGATAACAAAATGCTCTTCACTCTCTACCTCTGTCTGGCATACTGGGCACCACCTCTCCTCACGGGGGACTCCCCTGGACCGACCCCTCTCAATCTCGAGCTGATGTGATGAAACCCGGAGCTGCCCAATGACGACTCGTGGGTGGTGGGGAAGGTAGGTCTGCATGTATCTCGGAATCTCGATGAAGCCCGTGCCCGATATATGTAGAAAATGCTCGCGGTAGTAGAGCATTTTCGGTGGCAATGTACCCCTAGGGCTCACCCATGTCCTCTGTATGTATGTATGCCATATCTCCTGACGAATGATCCTATTCCTCTCTTGATGAGAGAGCGAGTAGGTGGGTGCATGAGAGTCGTACTGTAGTGGTGGTAGCCTGTCTATGTCAAAGCCATGGTGGGCAAGCCAGTCTCGTGTCTGTGCATACCATGAGGAGGTGTCGCCTGCTAATGCCATATCACGTGATGCCTCGAAAGCACGATAAGCAATGCGCTCTGTATCCATGCCTCGAAGTATGTGTAATAGGCATACCGTCTGGAATAGTGCCTCAACTAGCATCGGTGGTGCAGCGAGCTCTGCTCTAATGATATCATGTGGTACTGAAGGCTTGCTGCGGATAAGTCTGGCAATCATGAGGATCTGTGGCCTCTCTAATGCTGTCCATACTGATGTAGCTAATCCTGGTCCCCATATGGCTGCCCCATACATGAGCGCTGGCGTAACCAAAGTGTCAAAGAGCCACCCCTTTGTGCGGGGCTCCTGAAAATATGCCTGGTGGCACTGTCTCTCCATCAAAGCTAGTGCTGCGTACCCACGTGTGATGCGGTCACGGGCTGCCTGAGCCATAGAGAAGACCCCTGATGCTGCTGTAAATGTCACCCCCAAGTAAACATATGATCCGACCACCTCGATCGGTCCACCTGCTGCTGTGAACAAACTATGTCTGCGTACCTGTGCTGATGTATGAAAGATCAAGACCTTGGTTTTACCAAGGTTCACAGATAACCCTCTGTGTCTGCAAAAGTCATCTAGGCCGTGTAGATGATGCTGTAGACCTTCTGCAGACTCTGAAACCAATACAATATCATCAGCGTATAAAAGAATATGGACAGTGGACCCGTGTACCTCAATGCCATCTCCCCCCTGCTGCTGTATGAAATCCACTATCTCATCAATGTAGAGACCAAAGAGGGTGGGTGAGAGAGGGCATCCTTGCTTCACCCCGATAGTGCTAGTAAGTGGATCAGGTAAGCCCCCTGGACATCTGACTCTACCAGATACTCTCTCGTATAAGGCGTAGATCCCCCATATCATCTCCTCCGGAGCTCCGATGTCAAGGAGTCGTCTGAAGAGTCGATCCCTGGGAATAGTGTCAAATGCTTTGCGAAAGTCCACAAAGCAACAATATAATCTCCTCTTCCTCACCCTGGCCTGGTCGATCAGGCATCTCAGAGTGAAGATGTGGTCAATGGTAGAGTAATCTCGTCTGAAACCTGCCTGTCCTGGAGCCCTGATGCCCTTCCTCTCAGCGAGAGTACTCAACTCTGTCTCTAGTACCGCCCCATATAACTTGGCCAATATAGGGCCAATCATGATCGTTCGGTATGTACCTGGATCCATAGTATCACCTGACTTATGAATGGGCACTATGGTGTGCTCAGTCCATGAGTCAGGGAACCCTTCAACCAATGCACGGTTGAAGAGATGGGCAATGAGCGGTGCGAGAGTCGTGCCTCCATAGATGAGGTGCTCTGCCTGTAAACCGAAATGATCATGGGCCCTGCCATGCTGCAGCCGGGCAATAGCGTGTCCCACCATAGTGGGTGTGAAGAAGTCAGAGGTAGTAGGACGTGAGCTCTGCGGTCTGGGAATGGGAGGCTGGCCTGGGATCTCGTATAGGCCCCGTGCATAGCTATGCCAAGTGCTCGGGTCTCGGATAGGTGTCTGCTGTCTCCTCTCTCTCAAATGTCGCCATGCCACTGCACTGTCTCGACTCATGAGCAAATGGTAAATATCCCAATACTGTCTCTCCTCCCAGTCCCGCCGTTTGCGGCGAGTAAGGCTCTGCATGCGACGCTGTGCCTGTGTGTGTGTAATATCTCCTCTATGCTCTAAAACCCGTAGGTGCTTCCGTAGCTCACGACAATCTGCATCATACCAGCGGTTCTGGGGCATGGATCCTGTGCGTGGAGGGTGCCTATGTGTGCGGTGTGGGAAGCTGCGGAGAGCTGAGTCCTGTAGGATGGAGGTGATATGTGATGTAAGTGTGTCCAAAGGTGAGAATGGATCAAGGGAGAGTAGGCGGGTTTGTAAATAGTGTGCATAAACATGTGAGAGCTCGTGTGTGAAGTGTATCGTGGTATGTATCTCAGTGGGTGAGGGAGGGTCTAATGGAATCGGAGATGAGAGTGTGAATGTGATAAATGTGTGGTCAGCACCGAGTGGGCGTCGTCCAATACTAAGTGAAGGGATGAGTGAAGCTCCAGAGGTAGTACCCAAAATGTAGTCGACTGTGCTCTCACCTCCCCCGTGAGGGAAGCAAGTAAATCCGCCTGAACCTGGCCAACGATTCATCCCGTTATATATAACGAGATGATGTCGGCTGCCTAGCTCGAGTAGATGTCTGCCATAGCCGGTGGTGTCCTGACCCGTATCTGCTGATACCCTGCTCGTGCTTATCTCATCGGGGTCTCTGGCCCTCATGATCTGTGGGTGGTCCATGTCGTATGCCTCGCACTGATGCGACTGAGTGCGGCCATTGAAGTCCCCCATAAGGAAGACTTCACCTAGTGTGCTGTAATGTAGTATCTCATCTGAAAGCGCTGTGTATGGTGAGTCTCTATCTCGGATCGGTCCCCCCAGATCCTGTCCTGCGTATCGAGATCCGCCTGGTGGGAAGTAGCATATAGCAATGTAAATCGAGCTCCCCTGTGCTATCTCCATGCGAACCCACATGTATCGTGCCTCCTCATCTCTACCTATAATATGGATCCGACTCTGTATCTCCTGTCGAAATACGATGGCCACTCCTCCCGATCCTCGTGCTGTACTCTGTCTCATCGTGGTCCTGAATGCAGATTCCCAATGAAAACCTGCAATGCGTGGTAGACCTCTCTCTGGGCTCTCGTGTGTCTCTGTGATGCACGCAAAGTCATGTGATGCGAGGATCTCCTCGACTCTGTCTGGTCGCGTCCAGAGTGCCCCGTTGCAGTTCCACACTGCTCCTCTGAGTGGTGTCTCCTGGTGTAGTGATGTCTCATAGGCCGCATGGCCCTATTTGATAGGGCGTCCATCTATGAAGACCTTACCATCACGGTAAAAGGCCTTCCTCCCCTCTCGACGTGCCTGGAGTATCTGTGGCATGCAAGCGCGTCGGTGTGCCACCTGCATACGCGTGAGGTCCTCGTCCATGTAGAGGGTGCCGCCGGGTAGTCCACGTAGTACTGATCGACGTCTAAAAAAGGCGGTCCGTGCCTCCTCGGAACTCATCTTGAGGATGAGTGCTCGCAAACGCGATGTATCCCTCCCCACCCTCCATGCGTCTGTGTAGGGCATGCTCTCGTATCCAAGTCGACGGCAAATGTCAGTGGCATCTGCCTCCGGTGATACCCCTTCGGGTAGGCCTGTAATCCGAATGTGAAGTCTTCGAGTGTGTCGAAGCCTCTCCTCCTCAAGTGTATCCTGGACTCGTGTGAGCTCTTCTTTTTGCACGTCTTCCCTTACTTCCTTCTTAACTCTTTTGTGTACTACTTCCACCCATGACTCTCGAGTAGATTCTACCTCCGTTTTGATTTCCTTCTTTATTTCTTCCTTGAGTATCTCCACGTTGGAGATCTCCCCCTCTTCTTTCATGTGCTCATAAGCTGTCCTCCAGTGGTCTCGTTCTTGTGTGAGAGTCTTCACTTGTTCTTCTAGTCCTTTAACTTTATTCATTACTTGTTCTTCGAGTCCTTTGAACTTTTCCATCATCTTTCGTATCTCCATATTGAGGTTGCGGTCTGCTTCCTTTTTGGCCTCTTTGAGAGCTTTAGCGATAAGGTCGTCCACTTCCTTTCGGTCCATGGGAGCCATTTCAATGTTTAGGATTAGAGAGAGAAAGAGAGAGAGAGAGAGAGAGAGAGAGAGAGAGAGAGAGAGAGAGAGAGAGAGAGAGAGAGAGAGAGAGAGAGAGAGAGAGAGAGAGAGAGAGAGAGAGAGAGAGAGAGAGAGAGAGAGAGAGAGAGAGAGAGAGAGAAGGTTAGGGTTAGGGTTTCCACCTAAGTTCAAGCTAGGGTTAAGTGCAAATTAAGATTAGGGTTTCAAATTTTCAGGTTAGGCTTTAGCTTAGGGTTAGGGTTAGGGTTTTCAGGTCAAGTTAGGGTTAGGGTCAAGGCTAAGGTTAGGGTTAGGGTTAGGTTAGATTTAGGGTTAGGTTTAGGTTTTTTGGGTATCCTAGGGTTAGGGTTAGGGTTAGGGTCGTATGGATATAGGATCATGATGTCGAGTTAGGGTATGGTTTTGAAAAGGGTTACTGGGCATGGGGGATGGGCAATGTTGGTGGGCAGATCGGGGTGGAGGTATTTTTGGGGGGGCGTCGGGCAAGCGTCAGGTTGATGGCGGGGGCGGCGGGGTTCTGCTAGCGCTAGGGTTCGTGCGTCTCCTGGAGATCGACTACGGGCAGACAGGGTAGGCGGCGGGCCGATGGCAGAGAGAGAGAGAGAGAGAGAGAGGATTAGGATTAGGGTTAGGGTTAGGGTTAGGGTTAGGATTGGAATTTAGGGTTTTGGCTTAGGGTTAGGGTTAGTTTGGGAAACTAGGTTAGGCATTTTGGCAACCGGGTAGCATACAGAGATGGGGCTGAGGTGTGTGGCGAACCCTAACTGCAGGTGAGGGCGAGCTGTCCGAGGAGATGGAGAAGACCGGTGCGCGGGGGGATGGGGGGCTGCTTCTGCATCGAGAAGGCAGCTGGAGGCGCTGCTTGCTGCTGTAGGGTGCTGACGGGCTGCCTCGACGGGATGCAACAGGGAGCGCCGACCTGCTGAGCGACGGCTGATAGACGGAACGTCAAAGATCGCGTCAGCGTGTCAGCTTCGTCAGTGTACCCTAGGTGTCAGAGCAGGTGCAGAGCATGTGCGGGGTAGGTGCAGAGAGAGCTGCTGTAGGGTGCGGACGGGCTGCCTCAACGGGATGCAACAGAGAGCACCGACTGCTGAGCGACAGGCTGATCTGCTGAGCGCCGACCTGCTGAACGAAGACCTCTGCTCTCTGTAATGTGATACCCTGCGTCGAGCTGTGTCCTCTGGTGGTTGTGGGTCTAAAAATATCTGTAATATAAGTATGGGGGGCTAGGTGTATCTCCATCAGCTGCTCGAGAAGTGATGCACGGCGGCGCTGGAGCTCTACCAAGAAACAACCTAGAGGGCGCTGGTCCTCCATCTCCAATAAAGCCCTGATCTCTCTGGGCCCCTGAAGAGCTGTGGGTAGCGGTCTCTGATGTCCTCATATGCTTGGCATCTACATCTGTAGTGCTCCTTGTCCTCCACCTCCTCTCGGAATATCTTGCATAATCTCTTGTCCTTGGGGGTATATGTTGCTCGCCCAACCTCAATCTCGAGCTGGTGTGATGATACTCGGAGCTGCCCAATGGCCACTCTCTCTGCTGATGCCATGTATGTATCTATGTATCGTGGTCTCTGAATGAAACCATCCGCTGTCACAGTCACGAAGTAGTGTTGCCTCTTTGTGGGAAGAGGCTCCCGTGGTGCTATCCATTATAATAGGATGTGTACTGGCGTACCTCCGAGGTCTCCTCCTAGCCCTCCTTCTCGCTGTATATACTCTGTGATCTCGTCGATGTAGAGACCGAAGAGAGTGGGTGAGAGAGAGCAACCTTACCAATGGTGCTAACAAGGCTATCTCATAGGCCGTTGGGGCAACGCACCATGCCTGTGACTTGTGCATACAAAGCATGGATGGCCCATAGCATGTCTGATGGTAGCCGTAACTCCTAGAGTCTCCGTAGTAGTCTCTTTCGAGGGACCATGTCGAAGGCTTTGCGGAAATCCTCAAAGCAACAGTATAGTCTCCGCTTCCTTGCCTTCGCGCTCTCAATCAAGCAACGAAGTACGAAGATGTGGTCGATGGTGGAGAAAGTGCGGCGGATGCCTGCCTGGCCGGGTGCTCTGATCCCAATTGCCTGAGCGTGTGTGCTGAGCTCTGCCTCTAGTACCGCCCCATAGATCTTGGCCAAGATGTGGCCTATCATAATAGGCATGAAGTTCCTTGGGTCCATCATATCGTCGGACTTATAGATACGCGCAATGGTATGCATAGTCCACTAGTCACGGGGGAGGGAGGGAGGGAGGGGGGGGGAGAGACAAGGGGAGGGGGGAGAGGGAGAGGGAGAAGGAGAGAGGGGGGGGGGGAAGGGGGAGAGGGAGGGGGGAGGGAAGGGGGAGGGAGAGGGGAGGGGGGAGGGAGGGGAGGAGGGGGAAGGGGAGGGAGGGGGAGGGAGGGGGGAGGGAGGGGGAGGGAGGGGGGGAGAGAGGGGGAGGGGGAGGGAGAGAGAGAGAGAGAGAGAGAGAGAGAGAGAGAGAGAGAGAGAGAGAGAGAGAGAGAGAGAGAGAGAGAGAGAGAGAGAGAGAGAGAGAGAGAGAGAGAGAGAGAGAGAGAGAGAGAGAGAGAGAGAGAGAGAGAGAGAGAGAGAGAGAGAGAGAGAGAGAGAGAGAGAGAGAGAGAGAGAGAGTTTTTACGTCTATTAGGAGGCCGAACTCAGCCTACGAGACAAATCAATGTACATGGGTGTATCTTCTGTCAATCGGAAAAGATAAAAGTGCTGAAAAAAAAAGCTCGCAAGGCTGATATAGATCTCTATAGTATGCATGTAGAGATACCCATGAAAGTGGGAGGGGGGGATGGTGAATGGAGTGCTATATCTATAGCATATATGCGAAAGTGTAGTACAAGCATGATAATGCATGATAATGCATCTGAACGATTAACTAGCTCCATCCTGTACTAGTGGGCGGGTGTAAGATGTGGTACATGGGTGGTGGAGTCAAGGCCGTCCTGATGGCTTCAGCGGGATTTGCCATCATCCGGGATTCTCTCTCCTCCATGGCACAATGGTCACGAGCCTGGATGTCTCCAATCTGGGAGGGGGAGAGAGAGAAAGAAAGAAAGAAAGTCATATTAACGTCTTCTGGAGGCCAAACTTGGCCTATGAGACAAAAACCATGTACAAGTGTAGTAACCCTGTGTAGAAGATAAAATGAAATAAAAAGTATATCGCTACACAAATAGGGCTGGAAAAGGATGGGGAGACGTGGCTCTGACTCTGCAGATAGTGACCACCTAATTATGCTGGACATCTGATAACAAAATGCTCCTCACTCTCTACCTCTGTCTGGCATACTGGGCACCACCTCTCCTCACGGGGGACTCCCCTGGACCGACCCCTCTCAATCTCGAGCTGATGTGATGAAACCCGGAGCTGCCCAATGACGACTCGTAGGTGGTGGGGAAGGTAGGTCTGCATGTATCTCGGAATCTCAATGAAGCCGGTGCCCGATATATGTAGAAAATGCTCGCGGTAGTAGAGCATTTTCGGTGGCAATGTACCCCTAGGGCTCACCCATGTCCTCTGTATGTATGTATGCCATATCTCCTGACGAATGATCCTATTCCTCTCTTGATGAGAGAGCGAGTAGGTGGGTGCATGAGAGTCGTAGTGTAGTGGTGGTAGCCTGTCTATGTCAAAGCCATGGTGGGCAAGCGAGTCTCGTGTCTGTGCATACCATGAGGAGGTGTCGCCTGCTAATGCCATATCACGTGATGCCTCGAAAGCACGATAAGAAATGCGCTCTGTATCCATGCTCCGAAGTCTGTGTAATAGGCATACTGTCTGGAATAGTGCCTCAACTAGCATCGGTGGTGCAGCGAGCTCTGCTCTAATGATATCATGTGGTACTGAAGGTTTGCTGCGGATGAGTCTGGCAATCATGAGGATCTGTGGCCTCTCTAATGCTGTCCATACTGATGTAGCTAATCCTTGTCCCCATATGGCTGCCCCATACATGAGCGCTGGCATAACCAAAGTGTCAAAGAGCCACCCCTTTGTGCGGGGCTCCTGAAAATATGCTTGGTGGCACTGTCTCTCCATGAAAGCTAGTGCTGCGTACCCACGTGTGATGCGGTCACGGGCTGCCTGAGCCATAGATAAGACCCCTGATGCTGCTGTAAATGTCACCCCCAAGTAAACATATGATCCGACCACCTCGATCGGTCCACCTGCTGTTGTGAACAAACTATGTCTGCGTACCTGTGCTGATGTATGAAAGATCAAGACCTTGGTTTTACCAAGGTTCACAGATAACCCTCTGTGTCTGCAAAAGTCATCTAGGTCGTGTAGATGATGCTGTAGACCTTCTGCAGACTCTGAAACCAATACAATATCATCAGCGTATAAAAGAATATGCAGAGTGGACTCGTGTACCTTAATGCGATCTCCCCCCTGCTGCTGTATGAAGTCAACTATCTCATCAATGTAAAGACCAAAGAGGGTGGGTGAGAGAGGGCAACCTTGGTTCACCCCGATAGTGCTAGCAAGTGGATCAGATAAGCCCCCTGGACATCTGACTCTACCAGATACTCTCTCGTATAAGGCGTAGATCCCCCATATCATCTCCTCCGGAGCTCCGATGTCAACTAGTCGTCTGAAGAGTCGATCCCTGGGAATAGTGTCAAATGCTTTGCGGAAGTCCACAAAGCAAGAATATAATCTCCTCTTCCTCACCCTGGCCTGGTCGATCAGGCATCTCAGAGTGAAGATGTGGTCAATGGTAGAGTAATCTCGTCTGAAACCTGCCTGTCCTGGAGCCCTGATGCCCTTCCTCTCAGCGAGAGTACTCAACTCTGTCTCTAGTACGGCCCCATATAACTTGGCCAATATAGGGCCAATCATGATCGTCCGGTATGTAGGTGGATCCATAGTATCACCTGACTTATGAATGGGCACTATGGTGTGCTCAGTCCATGAGTCTGGGAACCCTTCAACCAATGCACGGTTGAAGAGATGGGCAATGAGCGGTGCGAGAGTCGTGCCTCCATAGATGAGGTGCTCTGCCTGTAAACCGAAATGATCATGGGCCCTGCCATGCTGCAGCCGGGCAATAGCGCGTCCCACCATAGTGGGTGTGAAGAAGTCAGAGGTAGTAGGACGTGAGCTCTGCGGTCTGGGAATGGGAGGCTGGTCTGGGATCTCATATAGGCTCCGTGCATAGCTATGCCAAGTGCTCTGGTCTCGGATAGGTGTCTGCTGTCTCCTCTCTCTCAAATGTCCCCATGCCACTACACTGTCTAGACTCATGAGCAAATGGTAAATATCCCACTACTGTCTCTCCTCCCAATCTCGTCGTTTGCGGCGAGTAAGGCTCTGCATGCGACGCTGTGCCTGTGTGTGTGTAATATCTCCTCTATGCTCTAAAATCCGTAGGTGTTTATGCAGCTCACGACAATCTGCATCATACCAACGGTTATGGGGCATGGATCTTGTGCGTGGAGGGTGCATATGTGTGCGGTGTGGGAAGCTTCGGAGAGCTGAGTCCTGTAGGATGGAGGTGATATGTGATGTAAGTGTGTCCAAAGGTGAGAATGGATCGAGGGAGAGTAGGCGGGTGTGTAAATGGTGTGCATAAACGTGTGAGAGCTCGTGTGTGAAGTGTATCGTGGTATGTATCTCAGTGGGTGAGGGAGGGTCTAATGGAATCGGAGATGAGAGTGTGAATGTGATAAATGTGTGGTCAGCACAGAGTGGGCGTCGTCCAATACTAAGTGAAGGGATGAGTGAAGCTCGAGAGGAAGTACCCAAAATGTAGTCGACTGTGCTCTCACCTCCCCCGTGAGGGAAGCAAGTAAATCCGCCTGAACCTGGCCAACGATTCATCCCGTTATATATAACGAGATGATGTCGGCTGCCTAGCTCGAGTAGATGTCTGCCATAGCCGGTGGTGTCCTGACCCGTATCTACCGATACTCTGCTGGTGCTAATCTCAACCGGGTCTCTGGCCCTCATGAGATGTGGGTGATCCATGTCGTATGCCTCGCACTGATGCGACTGAGTGCGGCCATTGAAGTCCCCCATAAGGAAGACTTCACCTAGTGTGCTGTAATGTAGTATCTAATCTGAAAGCGCTGTGTATGGTGAGTCTCTATCTTGGATCGGTCCCCCCAAGATCGTGTCCTGCGTATCGAGAGCCTCCTGGTGGGAAGTAGCCTATAGCAATGTAAATCGAGCTTCCCTGTGCTATCTCCATGCGAACCCACATGTATCGTGCCTCCTCATCTCTACCTATGATATGGATCCGGCTCTGTATCTCCTGTTGAAATACGATGGCCACTCCTCCCGATCCTCGTGCTGTACTCTGTCTCGTCGTGGTCCTGAATGCAGATTCCCAATGAAAACCTGCAATGCCCGGTAGACCTCTCTCTGGGCTCTCGTGTGTCTCTGTGATGCACGCAAAGTCATGTGATGCGAGGATCTCCTCGACTCTGTCTGGTCGCGTCCAGAGTGAACCGTTGCAGTTCCACACTGCTCCTCTGAGTGGTATTTCTTGGTGTAGTGATGTCTCATAGGCCGCATGGCCCTATTTGATAGGGCGTCCATCTATGAAGACCTTACCATCGCGGTAAAAAGCCTTCCTCCCCTCTCGACGTGCCTGGAGTATCTGTGGCATGCAAGCGCGTCGGTGTGCCACCTGCATACGCGTGAGGTCCTCGTCCATGTAGAGGGTGCCGCCGGGTAGTCCACGTAGTACTGATCGACGTCTAAAAAAGGGGGTCCGTGCCTCCTCGGAACTCATCTTGAGGATGAGTGCTCGCGAACGCAATGTATCCCTCCCAACCCTCCATGCGTCTGTGTAGGGCATGCTCTCGTATCCAAGTTGACGACAAATGTCAGTGGCGTCTGCCTCCGGTGATACCCCTTCGGGTAGGCCTGTAATCCGAATGTGAAGTCTTCGAGTGTGTCGAAGCCTCTCCTCCTCAAGTGTGTCCTGGACTCGTGTGAGCTCTTCTTTCTGCACGTCTTCCCTAACTTCCTTCTTAACCCTTTTGTGTACTACTTCCACCCATGACTCTCGAGTAGATTCTACCTCCGTTTTGATTTCCTTCTTTATTTCTTCCTTGAGTATCTCCACGTTGGAGATCTCCCCCTCTTCTTTCATGTGCTCGTAAGCTGTCCTCCAATGGTCTCTTTCTTCTGTGAGTCTTCACTTGTTCTTCCAGTCCTTTGACTTTATTCATTACTTGTTCTTCGAGTCCTTTGAACTTTTCCATCATCTTTCGTATCTCCATATTGAGGTTGCGGTCTGCTTCCTTTTTGGCCTCTTTGAGAGCTTTAGCAATAAGGTCGTCCACTTCCTTGCGGTCCATGGGAGCCATTTCAAGGTTTAGGATTAGGGCTCGGGTATATAGAGAGAGAGAGAGAGAGAGAGAGAGAGAGAGAGAGAGAGAGAGAGAGAGAGAGAGAGAGAGAGAGAGAGAGAGAGAGAGAGAGAGAGAGAGAGAGAGAGAGAGAGAGAGAGAGAGAGAGAGAGAGAGAGAGAGAGTTTTTACGTCTATTAGGAGGCCGAACTTGGCCTATGAGACAAATCGATGTACATGGGTGTATCTTCTCTCTATCAGAGAAGATAAAAGTGCTGAAAAAGAAACTGGTAAAGCTGATACATATCTCCGTGAAATGCGTGTGGAGATACCCATGAAAGGGGGGGGTGTATGGAGTGCGATATCTATGGCAGTCTATATGCAAAGGGGTAGTACAACAAGCATGGGAATGCATCTGAAACGACTAACTAGCTCCATCCTGAGCTAGTGGGCGGGTGTAAGATGTGATACATAGGTGGAGGTGGAGTCAGGGCCATCATGATAGCTGCAACGGGATCAGCCATCATCTGGAATCGTCTCTCCTCCATGGCGCCATGGTGACGAGCCTGGATCTCTGCAATTTGATGTCGGTGATGTCTCGGGGCCCGATATCCTCTAGCACGGGGTGGTCTCCTAGCTGGAGCAAACGAGCCTGCTGAAGAGTCACCCCTCTCGGTGTGTGGGCTGAGGGGGGGAGGGCTGCAGCACGTCGTGGAATAAAGAACTCAGTGAGCTGACTGTGTCTCCCTCCTGTATGGGCTGCTACAATAGGCTAGAGTAGGGAATCTTTGTGACTCTGTATCTCTAGTAGGAATCGCCCGAGCTGTCGCTGGTCTCTAGAGTCCATGATCTCTCGGAGGGTGGGCTGCCCTGTAAATAGAGTCCCGTATCTACCTCTGATGCCATCATATGCGCTACATGTGCATACAAAGTGCTCCTCATCCTCTATCTCTACTCTGTAAACCCTGCATATCCGCTCCTCTCTGGAAATGTCTGCGGCTCTGCCCATCTCAATCTCTAGTCTATGTGATGAGACTCTCAACTGGCCAATCGCTACCCTCGAGCTATGAGGCATGTAAGTATCCATGTAACATGGCCGCCGGATGAAACCGTCTGCTAGGATGTCTAAGAACTGGTCTCGATAGTGCAATAGTCTCGATCCCATGTGTGGTGTGTGCCATGTCTGACTAATGTAGCGCTGCCAAAGATCCTGGCTCAACATAATATTCCTCTCGTGACGAGAGAGGTGGATGTGAGGTGAGTCTGGGTCGTACTGAAAAGGCGGTAATCTGTCCATATCAAGCCCATGACTATCAAACCATACTCTAACCTGAGTGTACCAAGCTCTCTCATATCCTGACTCTGATATCTGTATAGATGCCTCAAAAGCTCTGCGTGTGAGTCTGTCTATAGGGAGCTCCCTCATCCTCTGAATAAAGCAGATAGTCTGGAATAGTGCATCTACTACCATGGGTGGTGCAGCTAGCTCTGCCCTGATGATGTCATGTGGTACCGACTGTTTCCTTCGAAATAGTCGCGAGATCATACGTACCTGGGGCCTCTCGATCGCACTCCACTGGGTGGCTTTGAGGCCTGGGGCCCAAACTGTCGCAGCATACATCATAGCTGGTCGGACTAGTGTGTCAAATAGCCACCCCTTCGTGCGGGGCTCCTGGAAGTGTGCCTGGTGACATCTCCGCTCTAACATGGCTAAAGCTGCATATGCTCGTGTGAGTCTATCGGTGGCTGCCTGTCTCATGCTGAAGGGGCCAGATAAGCTCGTGAATGTGACTCCGAGGTAGACATAGGAAGTGACCACCTCAATCTGTCCACCGCCGGTTGTGAATCCTGCTCCATTCCTCACCAAGGGGGAGGTGTGGAAGATCATGACCTTGGTCTTGCCAAGGTTTACTGTCAAGCCCTTCTGTGTACAAAACTCACCCTTGCCCCATCAATGAGGCAGCGCAAAATGAAGATGTGATCAATAGTAGAGAAAGCTCGCCGAAAACCTGCCTGGCCTCGTGCTCGTAGCCCCTAAGTCTCTGCATATGAGCTGAGCTCTGCCTCAAGTATGGCACCGTATAGTTTGGCCATGGTGTGGCCAATCATGATGGTCCTGTAATTCCCTGGATCCAGGGTGTCGCCAGATTTGTGGATAGGCACAATGGTGTGCCTAGTCCACTCCTCTGGGAAGCCCTCCCCTATAGCCCGATTGAAGGCATGTGCAATCAACGGGGCTATAGTGGAGGATGCATATATGAGGTGCTCGCTCTGCAATCCCGTATGGTCTGTCGAACGTCCATGTTGCAGTCGTCCTATGGCCTCTCAACCATCTTTGCTGTGAAAAGAGAAGAACTAGTAGGGCGAGGCTCAAGTGGCTGGGGAATGGGAGGCTGTCCAGGCACCTCATAGAATCTCTGAGCATAATCATGCCATGTGTGTAGGTCCCCAATAGGTGTGGTCGGGCGTGGCTCTCGTAGGGTACGCCATGCTGCAACACTGTCCATACTCATAAAGAGATGATATAGCTCAAGCACCTGTGCCTCCTCAAAGGCTCGCCTCTTCCGACGTGTGAGAGTCTTCATCTGTCCTGTGGCCTGTCTCTCTGTGATCTCTCCCAATGCTCGCTGAGCTCGTAGTCGGCGGTAGGTATCTCTGCATTCCTCATCATACCAACGATGTTGTGGCATAGTCCCTGGAGGAGGTGTGTGACCAGAATGGATGGTGTGTGGGAAGGAGCTGATGGCGGATGTCTGAAGAACTGATGCTATCTGTGAGGTGAGTAGGGATAGTGGAGTGTCAGGGTGAAGCCAGAGAAGACCCTTCTCGACTTGGGCGCATATATGTGAGCTAGCTCGTGTGTGAAGTGGATGGTGGTGTGTGGGATGCGTGCTGCGGGTGTGCGTGTAGGGGTGTCTCCCTTGAGGGAGAGAGCGAGGTATGCGTGATCGGCCCCAATGGGTATAGGTGGGATGGTGAATGAGGTAAGTAGGTGAATGGCCTCTCTAGATCCCATGACGTAATCTACTGAACTTCCCCTGCCATCTGTGACTGAGTGTGGCATGCATGTCAATCCTCCTGAGGTAGGCCACTGAGCCATCCCGTTATAGATAACGAGATTATGTCGAGAGCCTAGTTTGAGTGAGTGCGTGCCATAATGAGTGTGTGTAGGGTCAGCTGAAGCTCGAGCTGTAGACTCATCCTCTATGGTACGTAGTATCTGTGGGTCTTTTGGGTCAAATATCTCACACTGATCATTGCCTGTCCTGGCATTGAAGTCTTCCATAAGAAAGACTTCCCCTAGTGCAGAGTACTCTGTAATCTCTTCTGACAAGCAAGTGTATGGTGAGTCCTCCTCTCGATCTATGATAGCGAATCGCGAGCTAGAGGGAGCAAAGTAGCATAAAGCTATGAGGATGATCCGCTCCTGTGAGAGCTGGAGTCGAATCCAAAGATATCTGGCCTGTGAGTCACGTGTGACTATCTGTATCCTGCTCTGAAGTCCATCTCTGAAGAGTATGGCTACTCCTCCTGATCCTCTGGTGGTATGCTGACGTGTACACTCTCTGTATGTGGACTCCCACTGGAAACCGTGGACTCAAGGTAGGCCCCGGTCCGGGCTCTCATGTGTCTCTGTGAGCATAATGTTGTCTTTGCCTTTGCGCACCTCTTCCAACCTCTCTGGGTGTGTCCATAGGTCTCCATTGCAGTTCCAAACTGCAAGGTGTATCTCCTCGAGTGTCTCACAGGCCGCGAATCCCTATGGGATGGCCTTGCCATCAATGATGACACGACCATCTCTGTATGAAGCCTTCTTTCCTTCTTTGCGAGCTTGGTGTACTCTCGGCATGCATGCACGGCGGTGTGCTACTTGCATGGGTGTGAGATCATCATCAAGGTAGATGGGGGGGGGGCCATCAAGTGCTCTCAGAATCACCCTCTTGCGTAGGAAAGTAGATCTTACATCTTCTGAAGGGAAGTGTAGAATGAGAGCTCTCTTCTTCGTGGGGTCTCGTCCCGTTCTCCAAGACTTGATAAATGGAGGGGAGTCCTCTTTGTAGCCGAGCATCCTGCATAGTGTCTTCCCGTCGGACTCGGGTGTAGAGCCTTCTTTTTCTACACTACCTGTGATGCGTACATTGAGACGACGGGCATGTCTCATCTTTTCTTCTTCAATGGTGGTGTGCACGATGAGTGCTTCTTCCTTTTGTGATTAGGGTTTCAGGAGAGAGAGAGAGAGAGTAGGGTTTTTTGAGAATAGGGTTTCAGGTTGGGATTTAGCTTAGGGTTAGGGTTAGGGTTTTAGGTCAGGTCATAGGATTTCAGGTTAGGGTTGGGGTTTCAAAATATGTGATGAGATGTGGTTTGAGTTTAAAACAGGGTTAGAGTTAGGCATTTTGATTAGGACTGGGCTTCAAACAGGCTTCAGCGTTGTGTGACGGGCAGAGGGTGACTACGAGGGCTGCAGGGCAGCATGCAGGGGTGGCACACAGGTGGCGAGAGCCCGGGTAGGGTTGCGGGCAGTGGCGGGCTTTCGCAGGTAGGGTAGCGGGCAGTGGCAGGCAGGTGCAGGTAGGGTTGCGGGCAGGATGAGGGCTGAGGAAGGGGTCTGCTGCAGGCGACGGGCCGAGGGAGGGGTCTGATGCAGGCGACGGGCTGAGGGAGGGGTCTGCAGGACGATGGCAGAGGGCGACGGGATGCTGACGACGAGGGCAGAGGGTAGTTAGGGTTTGCGCAGGTCTGCAGGACGATGGCAAAGGGCGACGGGATGCTGACGAAGAGAGAGAGAGAGAGAGAGAGAGAGAGAGAGAGAGAGAGAGAGAGAGAGAGAGAGAGAGAGAGAGAGAGAGAGAGAGAGAGAGAGAGAGAGAGAGAGAGAGAGAGAGAGAGAGAGAGAGAGAGAGAGAGAGAGAGAGAGAGAGAGAGAGAGAGAGAGAGAGAGAGAGAGAGAGAGAGAGAGAGAGAGAGAGAGAGAGAGAGAGTAGTAACCATGTGTAGACAAGGGAGGGAGGGAGGGAGGGAGGGAGGGAGGGAGAGGGGGGGGGGGGGGGGAGGGAGGGAGGGAGAGGGAGGGAGGGGGGGGGGGGAGAGAGAGAGAGAGAGAGAGAGAGAGAGAGAGAGAGAGAGAGAGAGAGAGAGAGAGAGAGAGAGAGAGAGAGAGAGAGAGAGAGAGAGAGAGAGAGAGAGAGAGAGAGAGAGAGAGGAGAGAGAGAGAGAGAGAGAGAGAGAGAGAGAGAGAGAGAGAGAGAGAGAGAGAGAGAGAGAGAGAAGAAAGAAAGAAAGTGTTTTTACGTCTATTAGGAGGCCGAACTCGGCCTATGAGACAAATCGATGTACATGGGTGTATCTTCTGTCAATCAGAAAAGATAAAAGTGCTGAAAAGAAACTGGTTAAGCTGATATAGATCTCCGTAGTATGCATGTGGGGATACCCATGAAAATGGTGGGGGGTGTATGGAGAGAGAGAGAGAGAGAGAGAGAGAGAGAGAGAGAGAGAGAGAGAGAGAGAGAGAGAGAGAGAGAGAGAGAGAGAGAGAGAGAGAGAGAGAGAGAGAGAGAGAGAGAGAGAGAGAGAGAGAGAGAGAGAGAGAGAGAGAGAGAGAGAGAAAGAAAGAAAGAAAGTGTTTTTACGTCTATTAGGAGGCCAAACTTGGCCTATGAGACAAATCAATGTGCATGGGTGTATCTTCTGTCAATCGGAAAAGATAAAAGTGCTGAAAAAAAAAGCTGGCAAGGCTGATATAGATCTCTGTAGTATGCATGTAGAGATACCCATGAAAGTGGGAGGGGGCGTGGAGTGCTATATCTATAGCATATATGCAAAAGGGTAGTACAAGCATGATAATGCATCTGAACGACTAACTAGCTCCATCCTGTACTAGTGGGCGGGTGTAAGATGTGGTACATGGGTGGAGGTGGAGTCAAGGCCGCCCTGATGGCTGCAGGGGGATCTTCCATCATTCGGGATCGTCTCTCCTCCATGGCGTGATGGTCACGAGCCTGGATGTCTGCAATCTCGTGTCTGTGAAGTCTGAGGGCCCGATATCCTATAGCACGGGGTCGTCTCCTAGCTCGAGAGGTCTGAGCCTGCTGAAGAGTCACCCCTCTCGATGTGTGAGCTAAGGGGGGGAGGGCTGCTGCACTTCGTGCAATGAAGAAGTCAGTGAGCTGACTTTGTCTCCCTCGTGTCTGGCAGACCAGTAGGCTGGAGCAGAGAATCTCTGTGACTCTGAATCTCTAGTAAGAATTGCCCGAGCTGTCGCTGATCTCTAGAGCCCATGATCTCTCGGAGGGTGGGCTGCGCTGTAAACAGAGTCTCGTATCTGTCTCTAATGTCATCATATGCGCTACATCTGCAAACAAAGTGCTCCTCATCCTCCATCTCTACCCTGCATATCGTGCATAGCCGCTCCTCTCTGGGAATGTTTGTGGCTCTGCCTATCTCAATCTCTAGTCGGTGCGATGAGACCCTCAATTGGCCAATAGCTATCCTCGAGCTATGAGGCATGTAGGTATCCATGTAGTGTGGTCGCTGGATGAAACCATCCGCTATTATGTCCAAGAATTGGTCTCGATAGTGCGATAGTCTCGATCCCATGTGTGGTGTGTGCCATGTCTGACTAATGTAGAGCTGCGAAAGGTCCTATCTCAGCACAAGATTCCTCTCATGACGCGAGAGGTGGATGTGAGGTGAGTCTGGGTCATACTGAAAAGGCGGCAATCTATCCATATCAAGTCCATGAATATCAAACCACGTTCTAACCTGAGTGTAGCAAGCTCTCTCATATCCTGACTCTGATATCTATATAGATGCCTCAAAAGCTTTCTGTGTGAGTCTTTCTGTAGGGAGCTCCCTCACCCTCTGAATAAAGGAGATAGTATGGAATAGTGCATCTACTACCATGGGTGGTGCAGCTAGCTCTGCCCTGAAAATGTCATGCGGCATTGATTGTTTTCCGCGAAATAGTTGTGAGATCATACGTACTTGTGGCCTCTCGATCGCACTCCACTGGATGAATGTGAGGCCTGGTGCCCAAACTGTCGAAGCCTACATCATAGCTGGTCTCACTAGTGTGTCAAATAGCCACCCCTTTGTGTGGGGCTCTTGGAAGTGTGCCTGGTGACATCTCCGCTCTAACATGGCTAAGGCTGCATATCCTCGTGTGAGTCTATCGGTGGCTTCCTGTCTCATGCTGAAGGGGCCAGGCAAGCTTGTGAATGTGACTCCGAGGTAGACATAGGAAGTGACCACCTCAATCTATCCACTGCCAACTGTGAATTCTGCTCCATTCCTCACCATGGGGGAGGTGTGGAAGATCATGACCTTGGGTCTTGCCAAGGTTTACTGTCAAGCCTCTCTGTGTGCAAAACTCATGGAGGGCATCTAGGTGGTGCTGTAATCCCTCGGTGACTCTGAAATCAATACAATATCATCGAGAGAGAGAGAGAGAGAGAGAGAGAGAGAGAGCAGAGGAGAGAGAGAGAG